>MCJB01051042.1:52894-90589 GCA_002018475.1 Nicotiana obtusifolia
AAAAAAAAAAAAACCCCGTAAAGTTAAAAAAGGAAAAGCTAGACTCTTCTCAGCTCTGAACCAGCAAGAATGGAACGTCCGGTAGTTCTTATCAGTTCACTACCTTCACCAGGCAGAGTAAGTTTGCATACACTCTACCCTTTCCAGGCTCCACTCTCCACTGTTTGTGATTACAGTGGGTTTGTTGTTGTTGTTGCAGTTCTTATCAGTCCAATCCCACAAAAAAGGTATCCTCAAACTAAGCAAACAAAAAGGTGGCTACTTTTGACAATTTTTACTGCTAAGCTTGTTCAATCAAAGAGAAAGGTAAACTTAAGTTAGTACCAATCATTAAAACAAAGTACCTACTAGTAGCATGTTTCTTTATCTGTTAGCATGTCTTATTTAAAGCAAAAGGTTTCATCAGAGAAAGGTAGCGTGTAAACCTGCCTTGGAAAGGAAGAGAGGCTGTTTTCGATATATCTATATATATATATATATATATGAAGTTATCTAAAACAAAATCGGTTTACTAGTGTTATCCCCCAAGAACTAAAGAAGAGGAAAATGTAGCTAAATGCATTTAGAGTCTAACCTCTGGAGTTCAACTCTCAGGTCTCCAGAGTAGACATGAGGAACCCACTCAGAAAGAATTTAATAGCACCCAAGAGACGGAAAGAAAACTGCTAATCCTAACGATTAACAGGGAGTACTATTTGTGTTTCCTGGAGCTCAGAACGACGTCCTAGCAGTATTATTTCCGTTGGTGCTAATTTTCCCGGCCCCTTCGAAATATCTAATTCAGAATACTCCAGTCCCCAAATCCTTTTGGATTTTGAGCCTTTTCTTTTTCTGGAAATACTCCATTTTTTTCTTGTATTTTTAAATATAGACGTGAATAGTGCTAATGTTTGGAAAGATTTATAACTTACTGCTCCTTTTAAAATATTTTTAGAAATTAACCTCTATCTCCAGTCTGGAAACTAGGAGAAAACATCGTCCTATTGTTAAAATACAGTACTCGGTAAAAAAATAAGGCACTTTACATTATTAGTGTATCTTACTTATTTTCTTATTAAATACAGTAAAACTTTTAGATTAAGTGATTATTGGATGTATATTATTTGTTTTTAGAAAAAACTTGTTTTTTATTGTTTCGTACCATAAGCTCATACTGATTCTAATACGAAATTTTTTCAGAAACTCCACTTAAATCAAGATGAAGATCAAATCCAAACGAGATGTTACAACTTTTTTGGTTGAATGAGAAAAAGGGAGAACAAAAGCCATAGTGCTTGCTTAGGAAAGAAAGATTGTAGACGCAAAAGATATTCTCATCCTTTTTCTTTTCCTTTTCATTCTATATATTTGGAAACTAAAGGAATGGAAAGAAAATGTTACGAGGAAAAATAGAAGAAACAGTGAGTCCAAAATGAAGAAATATCGATATTCCACTTAGCTCAAGGGAGGTAAAGTTCGGTAATTTTTCCTTTCTCTCCCTTCCCTGACTTAACCAAACAGCAGAATAAATAGTACAATTTTCTCTTGCTTTACCTTCCGCTCAAGGGCGTACGCAATTTTATTAGCAGTGTCGAAATTTATAAAAGAATGGGAATAATAACTTTATTCTATTGATTTTGTTAAGTCTTGAGTGATTCTGTAAGTTCAATTCTACTTCATCACAATTTTTAATCATACTCTCTTAAATATTTGCAAAAAATATATGCTAGTTAAAGTTCGAACATTTGACCTCTTAAGAGCAAAATCAAGTATATAACCAATGTACCAAGAGACAATTTATATAAGTGGTGTCATTTTTTCCTACTTATCCTTTTTCTCGCGGTATTAATACATATATTTAATAAAAATTTCCGATGAAGCGGACGTTGCTTCATTAAAAGTGCATCCGCCCCTACAGTTCCTTTCTCTCCTTCACAAACAAAGCATAGATCCGAAACCAAGCATGAAACTACTAAACAATTAACCAACACTCTCCCAGCTGGCTTCTGAAGCAAGTCCAAGAAAAGATAAATTGTTATTTACATGATTTTCTCACTAACAGATGAAACATAGAGAGAAAAGCCACTAGTTTGATGTACAAAATAGAGTTTAACCAATACACAGTGTGGCGCAAGTTGCTTGCACTTAAAAACATTTGAGGAATGAATTGAACTGAAAACGTTGGAGAGGCATTGTTCAGAACCCAAAATCTCACTAACAGGACAAATATATCAACCTACAGAACCCAAAATCACATTAACAGCTAAACATGAAATAAAAAGAAGAGAGTACAAAATAAAGAAGCCGCCTCATATTCAAATCAAATTTACAGAGCTACCAGAATTGACAAAATCAGCAACCAACTTCAGTTCTCCTGACTTCTGTTATCGGAAAGCACCATCTCTTTTGAAAAATTGAACTTGCTAGTTGCACCAAAGATATCAGCAAGTTGCAACACAGTCCTTTGACAGGCAGCACTTGTTGGCAGGACAGCGTCTGGAAGACAAGGGATGCATTCAGGGACAAATTCTATCTTGTTGAAGGTTGGAGCATAGAGTGCCAGCGCCGCCCGACAGAATATGAATCTGCAGTATTCAGAGTTTTTTCCGTTCAATGTTTTCGCTATGGACTCTTAAGTTATGTTTCCATAAGAAACAGAAAAGCATATAGGGTATAGCTCCTTTGAGAGATATAAATTAGAATACTAACCTGCCAGGTTTACTCAACCCCCATATGTACCTAGCTAGACTGCGAATTATATGCAGGGAATATGACTACCTCTGTATTTTGGGTCTGCTATATGCTTTTTACCTTTTTACTATCTACACACAAATGCCTATCTGCAAACAGTTTTGTTTTCTTCCTTCTACTGCAAACTTCAGCTTTCTATGCAACTACCTTCCTGCCCAGAAAATATCTGGGGTTATTTCTGACAATAACACCAGATTTTTTTACATTCCCACACGGAATCTTCAAGTGACCATGTCCTTGTCCACAATAAAAGAGAGTTCACATCGAACCCCCATGCCCACCACCTAACCCCCAAAAAGCCGAAAGAAATACAATTTCAGATCAACTTAACTGATGTTCTGAACCAACACCATTTTGGAACAGAAAATTTGATGTATGAGTGATTCATCAGTTTCTCTAAGTGGAGTATCAGATTTTGCTCTTATACATGTTCCAATGTTAAATCAACCACTGCCAACAAGCAGCCTATGGATACACACAAGGCACTTTAACCTACTGCTCTTACATTAAAATCAAGATTGAACTTGATTTGGAACCTTTATTGGACTGTGATAGCCATCTACGGATTTCTAATCTGAAAACAAATTAAGCTCCCATATCCAAGCAGCCGAGGGTTACTTCAAACTTGATTAATAACATGAGTACTGAAGAAAATGTTGGGGAAGAGTAGCAACCGACCTTAAAATGAGCCGCCGTAAAAATGGATCTCCAAGAGTTTGAGACCAAACAGGATTAAGATTGTCTGATGCTGCCAGTAACAAACCCCACTCATTTAATGATGAAGAAAGAAGTTTCTCAGCCTTCCCATACATATCCTGAAAGCAATCCATACTTGAGCAAACCAAGCACATATAAAAGAACAGATAATATGAAGTTGAGGTTTAAGCTAACACACCATGTCAATGTCAGAAACTGTGAAACCAAGCATCAAAATGAAAGCTTGTAAAGGAACTGTAAGAAAACTGGTGAATAAGCTTCCACTTGGCTGACGAGAAGAATCCATAGCAGATATAGGCAGTGAAATTGTGGGAGAAAGTAGCATGGCAACTGGTTCTCCCTTCTCTGATCCACTTAAGGCCTGTTCACATTCATGCACAAATAATATTATTCATGCGACTGCAATAAATTAAAAGCAAAAAGGTTCATCCCTAAATAATTTAACCAATGATCAACAACAAACTAAAAACCAGGATACTTAGGCATTTACGTTAACTTCCCAGGATATCTCACATATGTTTTCTGTAGCATCTTAATAACTTCAGACTTATCTACTTGAAAGCATACAAGGATATCAAGAAACAACGAGACAGCTCCCACTAAGAAAACAGAGTGCGCTGATGGTATGTTTTGTAAAAGAAAGCAGTATGGAAAAAAGAAAAGTGCAACCTAAATATTGTCCTAGCTCGAAATGACAGGAGAAACCTTAATACACCATCGGAGTTCTCCTGAGAGTATCTTTTCTCTGACGAAGTGATCGTCAATCTCAATGTGTTTAGTTCTCTCATGGAACACCGGATTTGATGCAATAAGAAGGGCAACTTGATTATCACATACAAGTTTCATCTTGCTGATCTCACCAACTTTCAACTCCTTGAGCAAATGTTTGATCCAAACTAGCTTACATGGTGCCACAGCCATTGCTCGATGTTCTGCTTCTGCACTAGACCGAGCAACCACATTCTGTCTCTTGCTCTTCCAAGACACCAAATTACCTCCTACTAAAACACAATATCCAGACGTAGACAATAATCCTTTGCCTGGAGCTGATTTTATCTATCGAAGAATCCGGACAACTGCATCCCAATGACTATCACAGGAAGAATCCATAAATTGACTCAGTACACTCATAGGAAAGGAAATATCGGGTCTAGTCACTGTGAGTTAATTTAATTTACCAACCAGCCGCCTATATCTTGCAGGATCGCTAAGCGGCTCCCTCAGTCCTGGCAGAAGTTTAGAATTTGGATATATAGGAGTATCAATAGGTCTACAGCCTGTCATTCCTATCTCCCCAAGAATTTCTAAAGCATACTTCCGTTGCGAGATCACAATACCTGAACTAGACTAAGCGACCTCAATACCTAGAAAATACTTTAATCTGCCCAGATCCTTTGTCTAAAAGTGTTCGAAAGAGATATTGCTTCAACTTAGTAATACCATCATGATCGTTGCCGGTAATAACAATATCATCAACATAAACCGCCAGATAAATATAGAGATTTGAAACAAAATGCCAATAAAACACAAAGTGATCAACTTCACTACGAATCGCCAAACTCAAGGCTCGAAGACTCTGCTTGATTATCAAAACGCCGAGGGAAATGGGAGCGAGTATGCTTACCGAGCTGACATGACTCACACTCTAGGGTAGACAAGTGAGATAAAACAGGTACCATTTTCTGAAGTTTTAACAAACTGGATGTCCTAACCGATTATGTAATAAATCTAGTGAATCAGTAACAGGACGAGTTGTTGAAGGAAGATAAGATCTGAGTCCATGTGACTTTGCAAGGATAAGGTAATAAAGTCCATTTGATTCATACTCAGCACCAATGATCTGCCCCGTACTGTGTTCCTGTATAAAGACAAGGTCATCAAGAAATAAAATCGAGCATTTAAGTGATTTGGCTAAACGACTAACGGCTATGAGATTAAAAGGACTACCGGGAACATAAAGAACTGAATCTAAAGGTAAGGAAGGAAGTGGACTTGCTTGACTTGTTCTAGTTGCCATGGTTTGTAACCTGTTGGCCATAGTGACTGTTGGAAGAGATTAAGAACATGAAATAATAGTGAAAAGAGATTTGTTACCAGAAATGTGATCAGATGCACCTAAATCAATGACCCAAGCCTCAGAGGATGAAGATTGGGAGGCACAAGTCACGCTATTACCTGTTTGAACAACGGAAGCTATCTCTGAAGAGGTATGTTTACAAGCTTTGTACTGAAAGAACTCAATATAATCCGGTAGAGAAACCATCCAACTATTCATAATATTGGATCCAATTTTGGTACAACCATTTTTTCAAATTCTTGACTAAAAGTTGTATGGTTAACCTTGGAATTCCAAATCAGAACACTTACTTTTTTTTTTTGGAAAACACTGTTCACTGTGGAATCACTGTTCACTGCCGAAAAATATTGTTCACTCCCAGAAAAATTCGGAAAATTATATGGGTAGACTCGGAAAAAGAAGCGACCACCGCAGAAGAAAACCCAAATTTGGAATATACCGGAAAATATGCTCACACGTCGGCGCATGAGCAAAACTCGCCAGAAATTATGGAGACCTTCCCGGCGCATGTGAGCGAGTGGAGCAAGATCTGCCGGAGGGGGTGACTGGGGTGTGGTCGCTGGACTATGTGGATCTCATGATAGTATTGGTTTTCGCACAACACCGCTAGATATGAAGGTTGACGCGGACAGCCACTTAGGTCACCGGAAAATTGCACCGCGATTGAGTTCTTTCTTCCCGGATTGCACGTCGATTGAGTTCTTTCTTCCCGGATGTCACTGGAATGACGCACATCGATCTTTTCTCAACAATGCTCTGATACCATGTGAGAACGCACGGGAGAAAAATATATTATTGATGATCTATATATGTTTTTTTACAATAGCCCTATTTATAACTATATACAATACATATTCTACTCCTATTTCATGTGGGACTAGAGTAATTTACATAACTATTTAACACAAGCTACAGTAGTTAACATAGAATGATTCCATTGCAACCAAAGAAAGCTTTGAAAATCTTCTCTCATCAGTCTGCTTATGTCTGCCAAACCATTACTAGTAATCCACCTAATACTTTCTTTTAGTGACTGAAATCTGCTGTTTCAACTTCGAAAGTCAGGGATAATGGACCCTTCCCTCTACTCTTCTCCACTTAACAATCTTGTTGCAACAACCTGGTTTTGAAATCGTGAAGTGCACCGACCATACATCCTGCACTATACTACCTTTGCCATTGAACCAAATCCCTGGGAACTCTATGTAGCACATTTAACAACTGTCGATCATTTCTGTCACAAGCTCCGTCTTTGAAGTATGCACCCAAATGGAGCCCCTCCTCTCCTTTATGCAGGAGAGCTGCACATCTGAAAACCAAACACCACCTAACTACCCCAAGGCATCATAAAGTTTGCTTCTTAAATCAACCAAAATAATACATTAAGTTTTATTGTAACCCCAAACAAGCTAATGTAATGACATACAAACTAGTTATTTTGTCAGCTGATGCTGGAAAATCATTGAACTAGGTTAGAGAGTTTTGCCTCTCTCAGAAATTCTCTTGCAACATGCACAAAACGTCAAGAAGAGGCCATCTCAGACCCTAAAACAGTTCATAAGCTTTAAATCATGAAGTTAGATCTGACATTTCAGCAGTTTTAAACACCAATAAATTTAAGTCCAACCAAACCCTTGTATGTTATTTGTTTTGTGATAGTTAAAATCTGCAACGCAAGTATCTTACTGTGTCAGTCCCTATATTAACATGCAATCATCGGGATGCATACCGTGAATGCTTTACTGCTGTCACTGTCCATGACCAGAAAAAGCGGTCTTCTAGTGAATGGCAACAAGTCACATGGATAAATCCCATTCACACCTAAAAAGGAAAATAATATCTCAGGATTAATTTTGTACAGCCAAAAGAAGACATATTAATTTCAATTCGGAAAAAGAAATGGTTAAAATAACTTCTTGTGTGATTTGCAGTAGAGATATTGATCGGCATGTGTAGTGCTAAGGGCAAAAACAAAATCCAGCCAGGTGACAGAAATGGAGTGTAACAACTTTGCTTCAACTAGTTAGATGAGAAGAATTGATGTTTCCATCAACCTTTGAGTCCACATGTCGTGAAAAAATATCAGTAAAGAACTCCAATTTTTTAGTATGGTACACTCGACCCCACAAACTTCCCTACTCAAAAGCCCAACAGTGCCTTTACCCAGTTTGCTCCCTTGGCACTCAAACCCCGAAAAATTATGGTTGGAGGTGGCAGGTCTAACACCAGCTGACCAGTGTTATTAAAAGCTATCACCTGGTTGCTTAAAGTGAAGAACCGATGCAAAGTTGAAGCCATGCGCTTTAGAGAAGTGAGAGTTTCATACTATAACGCGCAAAATGGTCCCAACGAGAAGTAGTTGGTTCTTTGGATCTCAAGTTTGAGGAATCGACTAATATCAACACTATTGTGTATTGGATACTGCAGCTAGTTTTATTCCATAACCAGATATTAGAATTGTTATTGTTTTGATAATGTATTATTGACATACTGAAATTAATTATTTTAACTGCAATTTGATATTCATAGAACTAAATTCATTATGTTTGGTGTCTTTTTTTAATTTAACATAAACTGAGCGCTTCACTTTGATGTAGCCTGCGTTTCACTTCACGCTTTTCGCTTCAAGTCCCAGTGACCTTGCCACTTTTTTGAGCTTTCTCTTTTAAAGGCACATCTACTAACATTAACTTCATCGTGAAATCAAGTTGATATTTGACTTGCAATCCTTATTGATGAAAAACCCTCTTATGTTGAAGGTATAGGTGAAGTCAATCCCCTAACGTTATCTCTCATAGTGTTATCCCAAATCTTTGCATAACTTATTCTTGCCTCCAATTATCTTTACATGCAATCTTATTTATTTTAGTCCTTAGTTTCTTTTTAGTTGGTTTTTAGTCAAAATTACCTTATTCAATATCTCCAACAACATATAATATAATCACCTTATTTGCTAATCCTCACCGAACAACTCTACTCACTACTTTATAACTTGAAACGATTAGCTCTGTAGTGTTAGTCACATCATTTTCCTCTGAAAATATTAAAATGCTTTTAGAGTCACCTATACACAATGTGACAAGACCTATATATTATTCTACCAGATGATACAGCAAACAAGAGAATGAATACAGAATTGTTTTGCGCGCATCAAGGCTGTTTGTGTTTGGATAATTGAATTTACATAAAGGAGAAAGTGTTGAATACCTCCAGTTCCACGAGAACCAATGTATACGCAACTACTCTGCTCACTTAAGCAATCCTCCCTGGTAGAAGTGGTATTTGCAATTTCAATATCAGAGTTCAGCGAAGATGTAGAGGTGGCTTCTAAGTCAACAGCACGAGACATAAAGCTCCTCCCTGCACCATGGGATGGAGAAGAAAAAAAGTTCTGAGAGCTTCCTGTCACGAAATTTAAATTGTTAACAGGATCAGTTTAAGTTGAAAATTCCAGTTTGAAAGAATAACTCATTCAACATATAAGAGCTTTACACCTACTACCTGCAGCAGATACATATAGTAAAAGAACTCCATCATGAGATAGCTCCTCGCAGATTGTCGCCAAAACCTGCCAACAAATGCCAAAGTTAATTTAATGGAGAATAGGTAAAGAGAATGCAATGACGAGGAAAATAAAGATAATCCAGGAGCTTCCAAGGGAGGGCATCTTTATAGAAGACACTAAAAGGATATCAATAACTTCCATCTAACGCAAATTTTTAGTTGCAATAAAGCTCTGAGTGATATTAAAAGAGCATATGCTACCAGGAAAGTAAAGCTAATTTCCCAAAAAATTAAGCAGTTACCTTTCCCATCTCACATTTGTGCCAAAACAAGTTTCAGGCTTTCACGTTACAACAACAACAACAACAACTATGTCTCAAGTTCAAGCTTTCACATCCACCAAGTTAATACAGATTGTACTAATAAGATATTGAAAATGTAATAGATGATAAATTTTAGTTTCGATGAAGCTCAGTGAAGTCATAAGAGTATATTGATCAATGCCAGATGAGACCACAGAATCAACAATTTGCTTTTTCGACAAACATAAATCTGAACAAATACTAGGAAAATGCAACTACTCACTGCTAAAAAATTTGTAACAGATGGGCGATATAGGATGGTCTTCCGAGGGTTAGGAGGCAGAGTAGGATCAGATATATCTTGTGAATAATTAACACGACTGGGTCCAGGTGCCCCATTCTGGCCAATACCAGTTCCAGCCCCACTTGGAGGAATCCCACCCGTCTGATAAAATGACCCACTAGGTTCCCACTCCAGACATTGTAGCATTCGGAAAGTGTCAAGAGTCAGTTCTGAATATTTAACCTGATCACCGCATTGAAAGAGAAGACGAGCAAACATTAATACAGTTGATCAAGATGAAAATAGGATAATCAAGTTCATTAGTAAGCTGCACAATAAACCCGATCACTTCCAATTGGAATAGAAGGTAGACATGCCGAGGGAAGAAAGACTCACCTCATTGGGATGGTAGCTGCACAGTAGTGTATCTCGTAATCTTAGCTTTCTCTTTGCTTCAACAACTAGTGGCAGGCAATCTGGATGAAGATCCAATACGACACTATATCTCAATGGCCTGGTATTCATAAAAGCCGAGTCAACTTTTAGAAACTTAACTATTTCCTGAACCACCAGCTTCCATTCTTTAAAATCAGTTTCCTGGAAATAAGACCATGTAAAGGTCATTCATCTTTGTATAGACCATTTGTTGAATTCTTTCTTAGCCTATCACATCATCAATGAGCAACGAACAAGTCAAGTGAGTAGAAGCAGGTCATACCATACAAAGGGCATTCATATTGTACAGCCAACCAAATAAAAATTCCATTAATCGATTGAACATTTGGGAAATTGCCAATTTCATGTTTGATGCAAAAAGTTTCACTGAATGTGCATTCTACAAGTTGTTTGTTCATCAATATATCCAAGAAATACATCATAAGCTAAAAGTTTGTGGTGATCAATCATCCAATCCCATAAAAGCAGCCACTTACTAAAGCAGGAAACAAATCCTAAATTTTAGACCCTGAACATGCCACATATTTTTGTTACTGGCACAAATTAAGGAATAGAAAAAATGATTTCTATACATGTGTGAGCAGAGGTCTAAATTATAAAAGAAAAAATATATATCTGATTTGACATACTACATATGGTGCCTTCTTCCAGTGCTGCTGGCAAATCAAAATATTACATATACCTGGAATGCCCTCTTGCATTCATCAAGCAACATCTTGAGCTGATTAACTAATTGATAAACCATGTCTCGCCGATTCAAAACCAAACAAACTGTCATAAAGCGAGCAAGAAATCGAAGTTGCTTGCTAGCAAGACTAACATCCTGAAACATTCCATCTTTAAAATACTCCCTAGTCAACACTGCCTCATAAAAGATATAAGACTCAGACAAATAGTTGGCCTCGCTTGTCCTCATGTACTGTCCAAAATAAAGCTGGCCAATCCGAGATGCAATATCCCCAATCTCCCATCTCTTGAGACCAGCTTCCACCAACTTCTGCCGATTCTCTTGTTGAAACTTCCACAACTGTGTGTATACCTTGAAAACCTTGTAGAAGTATGTATCATATCTAATATTACACAACCAAACCCAAATTAAAGACTGTCAAAAGCCAAAACACTCTTTAAATGAATCAAAGTAGAAACACTAAAACTGCACAGCACAGAAAAGGAAAAATCATCTCCACCTAGACCTTGTTGCTATAATGAAAAATGTTTCCCATGTGAAATTATTTTCTGGTGCTTGGTTGCGTGCTATTGAAAATGGTTTTCTTTTTTTTAAAGACAAGTCATAGAACTATTGAAACCTTTTCTTAAGAACAATTTTTGTATAACAAATAGTGGAAAACAACTTAAATTGTAAGTGATTTTGCACTTAAATTGTAAGTGATTTTGCACTGCACTTATGCTCCATATATTTGCTCCAATCAACATGTAAACATTATTTCCTCTTTGCTACTTATAATTATCACTAAAAACTACCAGCTTCTATTCCACATGTTTATGTCCAAACAAACATAGAAATGGAAAAATGATCAAGTAATACATTGTTCCTTAGCAGTGTTGTCAAAAGCGAAAAGCTCTAAAAAGCACTCCAGGTCGATTGGGGCTTTAAGTGCAAAGCACAACTAAAATGCGGGCTTTAGAAAAAAGCGGCGCAACTAAGGAATAAAAATAAAAATGCAATGTAATTGAAGAAAAAAAAAACAAACTCATTCCCAATGTCTTCGTCAACAACTAATAGTCTAATACAACTATTTGCCGATAATATTTGTCGTTTAGCACCGGTTGATTCAAGATACAACTCATAGGCAATGAGGCGCACAACTTAGTGCCTTGCCTACATTGAATCGCATCTTAAGCGAGGCGAAGAACCCTCCCTAAGGCCTAAGCTTTTCTGAGCATCAGGACTTAAGCGCGCCATCAATGAGCCTTTGGCAACACTGTTCCAAGGAAAAATCATTTTAAGTTATTCGACATAAGGCCCTAATTATCTTGATGTCAATGCACTAACCTGTCAATAATAACTCCTAAGGTCTCCATTTAGTGTCATTATCTAATATACACAAGGTTCGTTACTAAAACGGGTTATTCCCTCTTTTTTCCTTTCCTTTTTTTTTTTTTTTGGGTTAAATCATTCAATTGAATTATCATCAGAAATATATCAAATAATCATTTAAATCTTGGGGACTTTTGAGAGCAATTGAAAAAGAGTTAGACCTGTTACGTTGGTAGTAGGGCAAATCTCGAATTTTGGAGAACTTCTTATCGGCTTTAGCAACGAGGGTCCAATAAACTTCGCTCACTGGTATGTTAATGTTATTGCTACTGTTGCTGTTTTGCTGATGCTGAGACATTCTTCCAATTTTGTAATACTTCCCTTTAGATGATAGTCAGTTGAATTAATGAGGAAAACGTAAGGGATCGAATATTTGCTGCCATTGATTCTTCCTTCTTTATTTCTCTTTACTTTCCCTTTTGGGTGTAAATGAATTGAAGGTAAAGTCTTCAAATTGATGCTGTTTCTTTTTTTTCCGTTTTACTTTTTACTATTCACTTTAGTACTGGGATTTGCGAATATGATTTTGTTGTTTAACGGGATTGGGCCGCTGATAATAAGGCCGATTCTGGGGGGGCTGAAGTGCATAAATAGCCACTTTAACGCCACTCTACAATTCATATGGCTGTTTAATAACTATTCAAAACACAGCCATTTTCTTAATGAGTAGTAAATAATTTTTGGATAATAATATCCCTCTACACAATAACACTGCTGCTGCTGCTTCTTAAACAATACAAGAACATCGTAGAGGCGATTTTTGGAAAGTTGAGCCTGCAATTTTATTTTTAATCTTTTGGTCCCTCTTTTGCAATTTTCATTCGATAATAGTAATAACAGCATATAAGTCTAGATCCCAAAAAAAAAAAAAAAAGTCTACATCCAATATTTGATCTTCTTCATCTTGCCTCTAGCCCTGCAAGGCCTATGTGTCACTAGGATCTAAAATTTATTTATTTATACACCCATCATCTCGTTTTGTTTATTTGAATTTGCTTAAGGTGTTATATACACCTCTACTTAAGAATTTAAATCATCATTAAGATTTGTCCCACATCGTCATTTACCAAAACTAAGTTGAGATTTGCCTAAATTCAATAGAACATGAAGGTTTGCTCACTGTCGCCCAAGCTTGCACATGGAGTGAATAGCATATGCACAACTCAATCTAACTAGGAAATTGTCCACTTTCGATTCATATGTTGCTTCAGTACATACTGATCAACAATATCAACTGTGACTTTATTCTTTTGGGAGATTAATATGTCTATACTTCAATCAAACATCGCAAAATGATTAGAAGGATGTTATTATTATTATTATTATTTTGTAGCATAATAGCTAAAATATTTTGAACACATAAATTTCGAGACGCGAAAATAAGTTCAGATTTCTAGTAAAGAGCTTGTGGAAAGGAGGGTGGATTCATTTATCTCGACGAAAGACCTTTTCTTTTTGAAAATTAAAAAGGAAGTAAAGGAAATAGTAGTTTAGATTTATGCCTCAAATGTGTCTCACACGTTGCTGCTCCCTGGTCCATCAATAATGAAGTTTTAAAGTTAATATTTGATCTTATACCAATCATATTATACTTATTCGTGGTGTTTGGTAAAAGTAATTTAAAAGCCTTAATCACAATCTGCAAACAAAAAAAGAAGCAATTTAAATATTTTGATGTCATTTCTTTGGCTTAATGATGCACGAAACGTGCAAAAATGATCTATAGGACTATTGTCTAATTAACAAATGTGCTTAAAACTTTCTAGATGGAGAGGATTAGTTGTACCAACAAATCATTGTCCAACAGTATTTACGTCTATACTAATTGCATGACTGTCATGTCTTGAACCTAAACTAGAAAACAATTATTATATTTGTGATTATTGCATGAGTACTGGTTAAACCTTAGAAAAGAATAAGAACCAAGGTGAAGTGCCTATTTTGCCACTAATTCCGAAATATGATATATAGCTAGAAAATGCCAAGGTTTCTCTAAGTCAATTCATTTTTACTTGGGACAAGATGCGTTTGTGTTCTAACACAAACTTTATATATGTATATCTACACCTGACATACAATATATAATAGTAATGCATGATTATGTGCACTAATAAATACGTGGCTTGTAAGTAATTTTCTCTATAATAATGACCTTATATATGAATAATTTGTGATCATCTCAACTATTACAATGAATACTAATTATCTCTCATTTAAATGCAAGTATCATGCCTACTAAAGCTTGTGCAGATTATAAGAAATTATTTGTCTTACAATATAAATCTTGATCTTCCATAATTTTCATCCCACTTTATTATCCACTAAAGCATGTAAGTATTTTTTTTAATTATTTTTAAAAAAATAATGGAGGCCAAACCAGCAGAAAGTAAAAAAGAAAAAAAAATGGAACTGGCTAGAATAAACCGTACATCACTATACAGTGCAAACTATTCCCGTTGATATTCTCATTGTCAATAAGTGTCTTTATTTCCATCAAATATTCGTCGATTACTATATTGGAATATTTTCTTATTTTTTGCGGTTACTTTTTCTAGTCGTTCTTTATTTGATGGCCACCACCACTTTATAAGAAGATCACAATTTGCCAAGCCAGCAAACTACAGATATTCTTGGCGCTCCTTGTTTACTGACCTATATATACATAAAGCTGTTCGTGTTTTCAATATTTATGGAGTAGTTATTATTATCACTAAATCATAATTTACTCACATTCTATTTTAATTATAATTTAATATAATTTATAAATATAATTTTACATAAATTTTTATCTCTAAGGCTATAACTTGCATTTTCCTTTTATGGACTTCAATAGTCCAATTTGCTTTTCATTGTCCAGCTCCGCATATACTACCTTGTTGCCAAATGGAGAGGGGGGAAACTATATATAAAGTCCCTAAGTGGGGCTAAATTGAGAAGTAGTCTAGCGCCATCTGTATTTTATATACTAGTGAATTTTGTAAGCTACAAGTAAGGCTGCTTTTAATATATTCATTGGTCAACTAAAACTCTTGGAAGGTGCAACAAACTTAGATTTAGAAACGAAAACTATTATTTTCTTAATTCCTTTCCCTATGCAGGTTCTGTTCAGTTACTTTCCCCTAAACTGCCCTAGATCAAAGTCTAACATAAAATTTTTAGAGCACTTTGTATGTTTTTTAATTCTTAGGTCACTTTTCTTTTGTGGGATAAAGCAAATGGTGGATTCCTTTTCTTGATTTGGAGGTGTAATGCCCTCCACAAATCTAAATTGAGAGACCATTTGAACATTATTAGAAAATATGCATAAATTTCCTATCTAAAGAGAACCCCAACTAACTTGTTTCTAATTGTTCAACAAACCATCATCTCTTATCAAATAAAGGCATAATAAAAGTAAAGCCAATAAAATCAAAGAAACAAGCTGAGCTAGCAACCTACTAATGAATTCCTAAAGTTGAAGAATCTGAATTCTGAATTGACACCTCAACTTCCTATCCCTTTAGTTCCTCTAACTTTGCTTACCTTTCCATCTAAGCCCCCTTAGCTTACACTCCTCCCCCTACCTTGTTTTCCAACAACAAAAAGAGCAAAAGAAGGCAAAAACACTTAATGGGATTCTTTCTTTTCTCTCTTAGTTTCAGAAAAATGGAAGCTTTGTTGATTATGAGTACTAGTTAGTCGTTAGGCTATAGTGTAGAGGTTTTAGTGAACATGGGATCTATTGGAAATACAAATCCATGGGCACCTTTTGATAGTTATAAGGATTGTTCACAAGGGATTTGTAGTGTCTATTGTCCACAATGGTGTTACTTCCTTCTTCCTCCACCTCCTCCTGATGATGAATCAGATGATTCTACCACAGCTTTTTCCCCTCTCATCATAGCAATCATCGGTATCTTGGCGAGTGCATTCCTTCTTGTGAGCTACTATACAATCATCACTAAGTATTGTAGGAGGAGGAGGACAAGAAATGCAGCCACAGAAATGGAAGCCAATCGAAACCAGTCGCCTCAAGATCAATGGCAAGTTACTACTGCTGGATTGGATGAGTCAACTATTAAGACAATCACAGTATGCAAGTTCAAGAAAGGTGAAGGCTTGGTTGAAGATACTGAATGTGCTGTTTGTTTGAGTGAGTTTCAAGAAGATGAGAACCTGAGGCTTTTGCCTAAATGCAGCCATGCTTTTCATTTACCTTGTATTGATACTTGGTTGAAATCTCATTCTAATTGCCCTCTTTGTAGGGCTAATATAGTATCATCTCCTAGTCAATCATTACCTCCTCCTATTCCTTCTTCAGCAGCTCCTCCTCATTCTTTGAACATAAATGCTCTTCAATTTCAAAGACAAAATGACTTGATCTTAGTAGTGGATGATCACGAAACAATTCATCGGGAAGAGGTTGTTGTTGGCCTTGTTTGTGATATTTCAACAAAGAACAGCTCAGGGGAAAATTCTGAATTCAGAAGATCAATGTCTTTAGGTGAATTTTCAAGGCAACATAATCTTCTAGTAGCTGATATGCTGAGAATAACTGAAGATAATGAGGAAGATTAGTCTGCAATCCTGTTTCTATAAAGAGATCTGTCTCCACAGGAAGATGTACATTCTCAGGACAGAAATAAGGGCAAGGTCTCTGTTGTTCTTTGATGAAACATATTTTAAGGTCTCTGTAAATTCTTCTAATATAGCAACACACAGGAATTTAATCAATTCTGATTTTTCTTCAATTCCGGAATGATTATCTAATAAAAGTTTTAACTTATAGCAAATTGTTATACTACTTGTCTAGTTATAGTTTGGTCTCAATACTTAACCAGAAGGAATTGCAAGTCTGATCTGAATACTACTAGTAAGTTGTATTTGATCCCTTTATTTTTACAGGGTGTTTTTAGGACTTATTGATGAAAATATGTATCAAAATTTTCCCCATAAGTTAGCATTTAGGAGACTGTCAATGTGCAAGACTTTGTACTAAAATTTCGCCCCTGCAATAAGTTGTTACTTTGTTAGATTCAAGAAACGTCAAAATTGCTCACTTGATAGAAACTCATTAAAACAGATAGAAGAAGCAAAACTGCAAGTCCACAATTTCTTGAGAGTCCTCATTATCAACTCTACAAAAACTATAAAACTATGCAAATGAGTATATACTGACTTTGCTGACTCATTTTTCCCGCTGACATTTTGTTTCAGATATATTTTATATTTTGGTTCTGATCGTACTAATGTAAACCATCTCACTCTGAGTGGTAGGACCTCTAGTACCTCATTGAATGTAAAGTTCAAGATTTTTCTTTTAGTAACTTGTAAGAACACATTGGTCACAGCAGACATTAAAAAACATGCCCCATTATAAGAATACAAAAATACGTTCTCGTAGACATCAAAATTTTAGGAGTCTGTTCGGGTTGCTTGGAGGCTACTCTATCAATATCCTAAGACTACTCGAACCCTAGGTCACTCCTATAAAAAGATTATATATTCCCTTAAAAAATATTTCGAAAATTGAGATCATCTCAGCAATTCCATAAACTCTTAAAATATGCACAAAAAGATCAAATATACAATTTCCGAAATTTCATAAAAACTCTTGGGATATTCATTAAGAGATCGAAGACATGCCAAATATGTCTTGCTCAAAGTTCTAGCAACATTCAAGATCCAAATGGAGTGCTGCTACATGCTTCTTGATCATCAAATACATCAAGGAGATGCATATCATTCTACGTTCGAGAAATACGCTGCTAAGGCCCTCGAATTACGAATAACAAATCGAAGGGAAGAATCAAGGGATAAATAGAAATGTACCCCCATCGTTTATCAATAAAATTATGTTTCTTCATATTTATATTGTAGTTACAATTTATTTTTGTATCACAAATAATTTGTTGCAAATAGTTCTAATAGAGGCGTTTAAAACACTGGTTTTGAACATTGTCAAAAAGAAAATCTGTGGAATTGAGGGGTCAGAAACAGAATTCCATGTAAAAACAAGTGTCGATTTGCCTATTAAGCTAATACTCATCTATGACTAGCTATGAAAGGAAATCCTCTTGACCAAACACATGTTCTTCGTTATTGATTCTGCTTTATCTGAAACTTTAGATCCTTAAGAATTAAGGGCATCTTATAACCGTATACAAGCTGTCCCAATGGGGTACTATTAAGTATTAATTAGTAGAATCATACTAGTCAGGACACTTAATTAGTACCTCTGTGAGATTATTAAGATTTAAACTGTATAATTAACAAACCTCATATTGAGGACTTGGATGTTTGATGGGAACTTAAGAGTTGGAAAGGGTGCTTAAGAAGTAGTATATACAATTCCTCAAAATTCATAACATGCCATCATCATTACCAATGTTTATTTATGTGCATAAACATGTGCTATCGAAACCGGCCAACACCGACAACTCTTTTTTTTTTTTTTTAATTATCATATTAGTAGCTAGCTAAGTGTAGCTTTTTCTTTATAGATATCACCATTAAGGACTTAAGGTTTAGATTACTTAATCAAGAATCCTTAACAAGTTAGAGGGTTAAGTGCATTTGGTAAGCTAATTTACTAACATCCCGCCTCCCTCTTTCGAGTTTGGTCCATAAAAGCCTGATAGCTTTAAGTCTTGCTATGAAAAGTGATGCTTTCAAACTTATGAAGTTGATCGAAGTAGATCATATTGGTGAAGTTGGAATATTACCGATTTGACGTCATTAATTAAGTGATGGGAATTAATTTGAATCTGTTGAGAAAGGGTGTATTATAATGTTAGCATGGTAAAAATTTATCCGCATCCGATGGTTATACCAATCTAATAGAAATAAAAAAATATATTCACACATTTACTTTTATCACTTAACTATGATTAATTAATATATATTTTACTTTATTAAACCAATTACCATAGTAAATTGAATTAGTTTGATCACCCGATGTGAATAATTACTTACTCAATACTATTTTGACCTTTAAATAGTTCAAAGGGTAAAAGTAGTAACAGCTAACTCCCGTTACCTTTATTTGCGATTAGATCGAAGCCACAAACTTGATTTAATTATTGGAGGTCAGCGTGTTTTATCAAATAATTTGAGGACCAAAATTGATATCAAGTATAACTTAGGTATCAAAATAGAAAATGAACCCTTATATAACAGAGTGATAATCGCACTAGTACTAGGTGCTTGTACAAATTTTTGGCTCGATAAAAATTCAGTAGTGTTTACCCTTAAAATCGGATAACAATTGAATTTGTATATGAGCTCAAGGATACGTAATTTAACTTGATACAAATAATTAATAATTGAACTTTGAAATTGTAATTGAATAAAGCAAAGCAAATAATAATAATAATATTAATTCAAACCGTGACTTGAGCAATTATATAGCTAAGAAATGCACCTTGACCAAATATGGATATTATAAAAATTGAGAATTATATAGACAGAATATGATTTATATGAGACGAACAATGTAGGAAAGAAATGTTATGTTGCTCTCTGGAAAAAATGTGTCGTGCCTCTATACTATCAAGAGTCCCCTTTATATAATGGTAGAATCTCCCTTTTGATATAATATTCAAACAATGTAATAAATTCAATCATTTATTTAGATAGCCGTTTTTTAGTAACTGCTGCCGAGATTTCCTCCATAAGCAATAATTGTCAACAGATATCACTTCATAAAAGTAACTGGCAGCGGGTACATTAAATTGTCCGTTACTTAGAATTGATGATTCCCCTTGCGGATAATTGAGGTCGAGGCTGATCTCGAGGTCGTAAGACTGAGGGCAGATAATCGAAGTCGAGGCTGGTCTCGAGGTCGTAAGATCGAGGGCGGATAATCGAAGTCAATGTTGGTCTCGAGGTCGTAAGACCGAGGGCGGATAATCGAAGTCGAGGTTGGACTCGAGGTCGTAAAACCGAGGGCGGATAATCGAGGTCGAGGTTGGACTCGAATCACAGGCTCGATGTTTTTAAGCGTAGATGCTCCAACTTCGGGATCCAACTTTAATGCCCTTTGAGTTCGATTTTGTCGCTTAATATACAAAGCCGATTTTAGCCGTATACAAATAGCCCCCTCGTTTCTCGGAGAATAATGATGAGAAACGATATGAGCCCCAAATTTCTATCATACTGGCATGGCCACTCACATCATGAGTCCTCGACTACCATTGGCTCGGTGCGGTTTCAATAGTTTATTTCGGACATAGCTAAGTTAGCGATATGTCCTCGAATATTTATTATTCGAAGTGGCCTTAGCCTTTTAGTTCGGACATAGCTAAGTTAGTGATATGTCCTCGAGTATTTATTAACTCGAAGTGGCCTTAGCCTTTTAGTTCGGACATAGCTAAGTTAGCGATATGTCCTCGAGTATTTGTTAACTCGAAGTGGCCTTAGCCTTTTAGTTTGGACATAGCTAAGTTAGCGATATGTGATGTGCCGGGTAATTTCGGCACATTTTGATACTACTTGCTTAAAGTTTAACTTGTTTTATGTGCAAATTCTACCGATACTTATGTAATTTTAGTGTATTTGCAGAACATAGAGCGTAAGGATCCAAAAGCACGGAAAAGAGCTAAAAAGGCCAACTAAAGACAAGAAAAGACTTAAACAGCATCGCAGATATGAGAATGCGATCGCAAACAGCGAATGTGGACCGCATAGCTCACAAGCAAATCGCAAACAAGGACAGAACTCTGGGCACTCCTTCATGTCGAGAATGTGGTAGCATATGCGACCGCAAAACAAGAATGCGAATCGCAAATTTGCATTGTGAAATCGCAAACGCAAGCAGAGTTTCTGGGTGAAAATCAGGGTGAAGAATGCGATCGCATAATCGATATGCGAACCGTAATTACAGTATGCAACGAAGGCAAATCCTGGGGTTAGAAATGCGACGGAGGAAGAAGATGTGCGAACCACATTTCTGTTTTGCAACAGAAATGCGGTCCGCATTATTACACCAGGGGCAAATTAGTCCGGATTTCGCCTCGGGTTTTGGGCCTTTATAAATAGGTTTAATAGGGTTTTGTGAGGGACATCTTGTCAAAATTGAGAGTACAAAGTACGGGCAATTAACTAGTTTGAATTCTTGAAAGCTTTTGGGATTAATTACCTTCTATTTTGTAAGATGATGACAATTACTATTCTTTTTTATTAAGTTTTCAGCATGAGTAGCTAAGCCCAAACGCTAAGGTTGTGAACTCTAGATGGGTATAATATTGTTGAGATTTTGATATTGAATTTGAATTTAACGGAAGATTGATACTTATTTACTTCTTATTCTTCAAACAATTGTTAGTGGTTGCTTGAAAAAGTGAGATAGAATTTGGTAGAAGTAAATAACAAAGACTCAAGGCTTTAAACCTTGTTTAATAAAATCGCTTAGGAATAAGTGGGTTTTAATTTGGCATTAATTGATTGTTCTTAATCACAACTCTTTTGTATTTGGAAAAATCATAAAGAGGATATATTATCCAACTATTAGAAAATATTGGGTAGTAAATTAGGCATCAATTGCATATCGAGAAAGTTTTCCATTAGAAATATTCAATATTAATATCAGGAGCATTATACTACATTAAGGGGGACACAACCTTAGTTTCTTTAATTCATATTATTCACATTCACAATATTGCAATAAGTTTTCGTTTACATTTAAGTTCAATATTCCTTTTTATTACAATTACTTGATAGAATTACGACTTAGTCGAGTATTACACTAATTAGATAAACGTTTCACACTTATTCCCTATGGGATTCGACCCCAACCTTGTTGGGTTATTATATTTGACACCGACCGCTTACACTATTCTTAAGGTGTAATTTGAGTGTATCAATATGTCCAACTCGAAGTGGCCTTAGCCTTTTAGTTCGGACATAGCTAAGTTAGCGATGTGTCCTCGAGTATTTATTAACTCGAAGTGGCCTTAGCCTCTTACGGATCGTAAATAGGAGAATTCCTCTAACGATTTTAAAGGATATATTCTGGAAGATAAGAATCTGCAAAGAAGAGACTTCATTTCATTCTGCAATGTAATGTGTACAATGATTGTGTAAGAGTTTAATCAATTCATTTGGGCACGGTTCATTTGACCGTTTGGCCCTTACATTGAATTTCATTGATCTTTACCCTTTGATTTGAAGTCTCTTTCTATGCTGGAATGGTCTCGATTGAAATAGCCTTGAATACTATTTATCATCGATTCTCATCGGCTTTCAAGCCTTGGTTAGCACGATTTGATGGTTGCCTCATTAAAAACCTTGCCGTAAAGCCCATTGGGATAAAAGCCGGTTCAAGGGAAAAAGAGTGCAACTCGTGCTTTCAAATCTTGCATCCAGTACGATCCCTTGTTTCATACCTGTAAGAGTTAGTTAAAAAATAAAAGAGAAATAAAATAAAGGACATAGTCATACCTCAGCAGTAATACCGTTTTAAATGAGCTATACTCCAATTGTTCGGTAATTGTTTACCATCTACCGTACCAAGCTTGTAAGATCCCTTTCCAGTATTTTGAATGATATAATAAGGTCCTT
Organism: Nicotiana obtusifolia; assembly: GCA_002018475.1. NCBI lineage: Eukaryota > Viridiplantae > Streptophyta > Magnoliopsida > Solanales > Solanaceae > Nicotiana > Nicotiana obtusifolia. The sequence continues at coordinate 75,562 of MCJB01051042.1, forward strand.
CCCAGTTTGGTCCTAGTTTTCTTTCGTTAGGATTTCTTTTGTTCGGCGTGACCTTTCTTAATACTAAATCTCCGACGTTGAAGTATCGAAGGTTGGTTCTTCTATTGTAATATCTCTCGAGTTTTTGCTTTGGAGCAGCTAATCGCACAAGGGCTGCTTCGTATCTTTCATCTAGCAGTTCTAAATTCGTATTCATGGCTTCTTGATTCGACTCCTCTGTTGTATACCGGAACCTGATGCTTGGCTCTCCTACCTCGACCGGTATCATAGCTTCGGTTCCATAAACCAGAGAGAAAGGGGTGGCCCTGTTGCTGGATTTTGCGGTCATACGACATGCCCATAAAACTTCGGGCAAAATTTCCTTCCATCTTCCTTTGGCATCGACGAGCCTCTTTTTGAGGTTCTGAAGTATGACTTTGTTGGTAGATTCGGCTTGTCCATTCCCGCTAGGATGCTAAGGCGTCGACAATATCCTTTTGATCTTGTGATCTTCGAGAAACTTGGTTATTTTGCTACCGACGAATTGCTTCCCGTTGTCGTACACGATCTCGGCTGGAATCCCGAACCGGCATATGATGTGATCCCAAACGAATTGATGACATCTTTTTCTCTAATCTTTTCGTATGCTTGAGCTTCCACCCATTTGAAAAAATAATCAGTCATAAATAATATAAATTGAGCTTTACCTGGTGTCTTCGGAAGAGGGCCTACTATATCCATTCCCCACTTCATGAACGGCCATGGAGACAGAACTTAATGGAGCATCTCCCCGGGTTGATGAATCAATGGGGCGTGTCTTTGGAATCCGTCACACTTTCGAACGAATTCCTTTGCGTCTTTTTCCATATTAATCCAGTAGTAACCGGCTCTGATTATTTTTCGAACCAATGATTTGGCGCCTAAATGGTAGGTACCTTCATGGATTTTTCTCAATATGTATTCAGTATCACTCGGTCCCAAACATATAGCGAGTGGACCACCGAACGTTCTTCTGAATAGGATTCCGTCTTCGGATAACCTAAATCGAGCTGCCTTTGCGCGCAAGGCCCTCGATTCCTTCGAATCTGAGGGCAGTTTACCGGTGCTGAGGTATTCCACGTATTTATTCCTCCAATCCCAAGTCAAGCTAGTTGAGTTGACCTCGGCGTGGCCTTCTTCCACTACCGACCTCATAAGTTGGACAACTTTTCCTCAATCGAAGTCGTTGTCGGCGAGTGCGTCGGCCTCACTGTTTTGATCTCGGGGTATGTACTCTATCTTTGAACCGATGTAACGTCAGTTGCAGTTTATCTAAGTATCTTTGCATCCGTTATTCCCTGACCTCGAACGTTCCATTGACGTTATTTACCACAAGGAAGGAGTTGCATTTGGCTTCGATGACTTTAGCCCCCAAGCTCCTGGCTAGTTCTAGACCTGCAATCATGGCTTCGTATTCGACCTCATTATTAGTCAATTTCACGGTTTTAATGGACTTTCTAATTGTATCACCTTCGATGGCTTTAATACGATGCCAAGCCCGGACCCTTTTGCGTTCGAGGCACCGTCTAGAAGAGGGTCCATATTCCCGAGGAAGTTTCCGAGTCATTTAACAACAATTATTCGACCTCGGGTATTATGTTTGGTGTGAAATCGGCCACGAAATCTGCTAACACCTGAGACTTGATAGCCGTTCGAGGTCAATATTCGATATCATACCCACTTATTTCTATGGCCCATTTGGCCAATCGGCCTGATAATATGGGCTTATGCATGAAATTTCTCAATTGGTAAGTTGTTACAACACGTATGGGATGACATTGGAAATACGGTTTTAATTTCCTAGAGGCATTTATCAAGGCGAGCGATTTTTCTAAGTGTGGGTATCTAGTTTCGTTCACCTAAGGTTCTGCTAACATAATAAATTGGAAATTGCATACCCTGATCTTCTCGGACTAAAACCCCGCTTACCGCTATTTCCGAGACCGCCAAGTAAAGGTATAGCGGTTAGTTCACCTTTGGCGTGTGAAGCAACGGTGGGCTCGATAGATAACTTTTGAGTTCTTCCAGAGCTTGCTGGCATTCCGGGGACCAAGTAAAGTTGTTCTTCTTTTTCAGCAATGCGAAGAATCAGTGGCTTTTATCGGACGACCTAGATATAAATCGACCTAGAGCAGCTATTCGTCCGATCAGCTTTTATACGGCTTTCACACTGTCCACGATTGTGATGTCTTTGATCGCTTGGATCTTTTCGGGGTTGATCTCGATTCCCCGATTTGATACCATGAATCCGAGGAATTTACCTGACCCCACTCCGAATGCGCATTTTTCCAGGTTCAGCTTCATGTTGTATTACTTCAATATCTGAAATATTTCCTACAAATGTCTTAAATGGTCATCTTCTCGCAGGGATTTAACTAGCATATCGTCAATATAAACTTCCATTGTCTTCCCTAATTATTTTTCAAACATTTGATTTACTAGGCGTTGGTAGGTGGCACCCACATTTTTTTAACCCGATGGCATCACATTGTAACAGTATGTGTCATATTTGGTGATGAAGGAAGTTTTTTCCTGGTCACCTGGGTCCATCCGAATTTGGTTATATCCGGAATATGCGTCAAGAAAGGTAAGGATCTCGTAACCGGCAGTAGCATCGACCATGCGATCGATGTTGGGCCGGGGAAAAGAGTCTTTCGGACATGCTTTGTTTAAATCTTTATAATCTACACACATTCTTAATTTGTTTCCTTTCTTGGGAACTACCACTATGTTAGCTAGCCAATCCGGGTATTTGACCTCCCGAATGGACCCTATCTTTAAGAGTTTAGTTACCTCATCCTTGATGAAATCATGTTTGATTTCGGACTGCGGCCTCCTTTTCTATTTAACAGGATGGAACTTCGGATTTAAGCTCAGCTTGTGACTGGTTATTTCCGATGGAATGCCTGTCATATCTAGGTGGGACCAAGCGAAACATCTTTCGTTAGCTAAAAGAAATTGAATAAGTTTTGTCTTAAGCTCGGGACTTACCTTTCGATTGGGCAAATCTTCTCGCAGCATCATTTGTTCCAACTCCTCAATCGTTGATTTAGTGGCGTCGGAATCATCAGGAGTGATAAAAGACCGGGGAATTCCATAAGCATCGTCCTCGACATACACTTTCTCGGTCATATCTGTCGAAGATAACCTCTGTGATTGCTATTTCATCTTGTCTTCGATTATTTGACTTCGAGCTGTTGGTGCTGGTGTCACTTCTTCGACTACGAACATTTCTTTCACGGCCGGTTGCTCGCCATAAATTGTTTTAACTCCGTTGGGCGGTAAGAATTTCAACGCCTGATGTAGGTTTGAAGGCACTACCCTCATGGCGTGGATCCATGGCCTCCTGAACAAAATATTGTACCTCATGTCCCCTTCAATCACATAAAACTTTGTTTCTTGAATAGTTCCAACGATATTTATTGGTAGCGTTATTTCGCCCTTGGTGGTTTCACACGCCATGTTGAACCCATTAAGAACTTGGGCTTTCGGAACAATCTGGTTCATCAGGCCGAGTTGTTCTACGACCCTCGATTGAATAATGTTGGCCGAACTACCTGGATCGATTAATACACGTTTAACTCTAATTTTATGTATAAGTACAGAAATTACCAGTGTGTCGTTGTGGGGCTGCACAATCCCTTCCGCGTCTTCGTCGTTGAAAAATATAGTTCCCTTCTCTGTATAATTTTGACTCCATTTTTCCCTTGTAATGGATATCTTAGTGCGTTTCAATGTCGGTCCTTGAGGAACATCGCCTCCACCCATGATCACATTGATGACGTGTTAAGGCTCTTCTCGCACCGTTTGTCTGTCAGAATTTCTGTTTCCGAAGTGATTGTTGGCTCGGTCACTCAGGAATTCCTGAAGATGTTCGTTGTTTAACAGTTGAGCTACTTCATCTCTAAGTTGCCTACAGTCTTCCGTTCTATGACCGTGAGTGCCATGGTATTTGCACATTTTATCAAGATTCCTATGGGCCGGATCGGATTGTAATGGTCGAGGCCACTTTGTATCTTTGATGCGACCAATGGCCGATACTAAGGTGGCGGCATCGACATTGAAGTTGTACTCCGATAGCCGCGGTGCACTTTTATGCTCGATGGGTTTCTCGAAACCGCCTTCAGTCATGAGCCCCCGACCGTTCTGGCTTCGATCATTCTTCCTTGAATTCTGCCCGGATACACCGTTTTTCCTGTCCCTGTGATATGGTTGATACTGATCTTTGTTTGATCTTGAATCACGACCAGCTTCCCTTCTTGTTCTATCAAGAGTCCTAACGGAATAAATGGACCCTGAGGGGACCCCGAGCTGGTCGTCCTCGACCCTGATTTTTGTCTAGTACTGGTTGTGTATGCCAACCCATGTGACAGTCGGGTATTCTATCAGATTTTGTTTCAATTGCTGCGAAGCTACTGAACTACGGACGTTGAGTCCTTGAGTGAAAGCCTGAATGGCCTAATCATCAGTGACCGGTGGCAAATCCATCTGCTCCATTTGGAACCGGGACACGAATTCTCTGAGCATCTCGTCATCCCTTTGTTTGACCTTGGAGAGGTCTGATTTTCTCGTTCTAACTTTGATGGTACCTGCGTGTGCCTTTACAAAAGAATCTGCAAGCATAGCGAATGAATAAATAGAATTATGAGGTAAGTTATGATACCATATCATTGCTCCTTTGACAGGGTCTCTCCAAATTTCTTCAAGAGGACGGATTCGATCTCGTCGTCTTCCAGGTCATTCCCCTTGATAGCACATGTATATGAAGTTACATGTTCATTCGGGTTGGTGGTCCCGTTATACTTGGGTATTTCGGGCATTCGGAATTTCTTGGGTATCGGCTTCGGAGCCGCGCTCGGTAGGAAAGGTTTCTGCACAAGCTTCTTGGAATATATGCCTTTTAACATCGGGGGTGCCCCTGGGATTTGGTCCACCCTCGAGTTGTAAGTTTCCACCTTTTTATCATTGGCCTCGATCTTTTTCTCTCCTGATTCTATTTGTTTGGTCAACTCCTCGAGCATCCTTATGATATCGGTGTTAGCCCCCGATTCTTGTTCATTCGATGTTCTTATGTCCGGATCACTTCTGCGGGTAATTTCCTGTGGTGGATCGGGCTCGATCCTGTTCGAGATTTGGTTTTGGTTTTGTAACTGAGCTATCGCTGTCTGCTGAGCTTGTAACATTTCGAAAATCAGTTGGGGGTTGATCCCATCTTCTCCAGCGTTTTGGGGGTTTTAAGACACTGATCGGTCTCCTCTGCCAGCGCTACTTGAAGGGTCGGTAGGTAGACCTGCATCAACTGGGTCAACAATCGGGAGCTCGTTACCGGAGGCCATGTTGTTGTTTTCGTCTTGGTGATTGGACTTGTTGTCAACGTGTAGAGGTGCTGATTGAGAATGTGACATTTTTGTATAATATCCTGTAATAAAAGATACTTCAAAGAACAAGTGTGAAGCAATGTGTTAGGGAAATTCGTATCAAACAATCACTATTATCCTCGGCCCCACGATGGGCGCCAAACTGTTTACCCTTAAAATCGGATAACAATTGAATTTGTATATGAGCTCAAGGATACGTAATTTAACTTGATACAAATAATTAATAATTGAACTTTGAAATTGTAATTGAATAAAGCAAAGCAAATAATAATAATAATATTAAATCAAACTGTGACTTGAGCAAATATATAGCTGAGAAATGCACCTTGACCAAATATGGATATTATGAAAATTGAGAATTATATAGACAGAAATATGAGGCGAACAATGTAGGAAAGAAATGTTATGTGCTCTCTGGAAAAAATGTGTCGTGCCTCTATACTATCAAGAGTCCCCTTTATATAATGGTAGAATCTCCCTTTTGATATAATATTCAAACAATATAATAAATTCAATCATTTATTTAGATAGCCGTTTTTTAGTAACTGCTGCCGAGATTTCCTCCATAAGCAATAATTGTCAACAGATATCACTTTATAAAAGTAACTGGCAGCGGGTACATTAAATTGTCCGTTACTAAGAATTGATGATTCCCCTTGCGGATAATCGAGGTCGAGGCTGACCTCGAGGTCATAAGGCCGAGGGCAGATAATCGAAGTCGAGGCTGGTCTCGAGGTCGTAAGATCGAGGGCGGATAATCGAAGTCAAGGTTGGTCTCGAGGTCGTAAGACCGAGGGCGGATAATCGAAGTCGAGGTTGGACTCGAGGTCATAAAACCGAGGGCGGATAATCGAGGTCGAGGTTGGACTCGAATCACAGGCTCGATGTTTTTAAGCGTAGATGCTCCAACTTCGGAATCCAACTTTAATGCTCTTTGAGTTCGATTTTGTCGCGTAATATATAAAGCTGATTTTAGCCATATACAACTAGTTCGACAAAGAAGTACTATTGAACACAACTCTATATATATGCACTAGTATATACAACATGTTTGTAGAAAAAATAATTACTTTATAAACTTTTGGAATTTGAGGTTTATTTTTTTGAAAATGAAGAAATGGAAAAAAAGTTTAAGTTGGAAGGGTTGTGTTATAATCCAACTTTTCGCCTAATTTTAAACGAATCATGTTGTTTCAAGTAAAAATTAAATTGGTGTGTCATTGCCGGTCTATTAACCCAATCCCGTTTGATCCGTCTAAATTAATCTTAACTGCCCATTTAACGCCTCTAGTCATGTATGTAAGAGTTTTCAACTGGATATCTTGAAAACTTCACCATTTACCTCATGACTTCAAATTTGATGTTCAAATGTTCTTTCACATGCCTATACACAGTACATGATAAACCTTCCAACTTTGACACTACAAATTTATTAAAATAGAGGTTGGTAAAATTGAGCAAATGCCAGATATTTCAATGTATGATTTACACCTTCCAAAAAATCAATTGCCACAAAACAAGAGTGTAGCTTTGGTATTGAGAATTCATTAATTCATTTTCTTTCGGTTTATATAGATTCCCAAATAAAACAGTTACGACCATTGGACATAAGAGCATACAACAACAACAAACTTAGTGTAAAGAGATGCTATTTTCGATAGATCATCGATTCAAAAAAAATACAGTCATAATATTATTGAAAAAAATAAAATAATGGATAATTCACGAAAAAGAAATAGTAACACAAAGCAATACCAACAATAACAAAAAAATTAAAGCAACAAAACAACTAGCAGTAATATAAATTTAAGTATAAGAAAGTACGAGAATACTATTAATACTACATGTAAGAAAAGGATAAACCCGTGACTACCTACTAGCCTTCAGGTAAGAGCATCAAATGGTGAAATTATAACACTTTTAGTGTCAAATTAGTTAAGTGAACCTAGTAAAGAAAGTTGAAATACCCTATTATATTACTAAAAAACAATTTTTGGTTTGTTCGATTTTCTAAAATCGAATTCGAAATAGAAACAAGAGGAAATTCACAATTATAAAACGTAAGGGAATCAGAAAGCGTGAAAATTAAATGAACCACAATAATCGAAAGTTTTGGATAATCAGTTATATTTCTTCCTTTTTCTTTGTTGGGTTAAACGGAATAATGCACAGACTACCCAATGATGTAAATAAGAAATATTCTGACGCTTGTTCAACCGAAGCACAGGATAGTCCAAAATTTGAACATTAACATAGACATATGAAGTTTACATTAAATTAATAAATGCAATATAATTATCTTACATACATATATTTATCAGTTAATTATGATTAAGTTATATGTATATTCACTTAAAATCGTCAAACTGGTCTAGTATTATCCATTAAAAAATTTAGTAATACGTTTATCAACATATGATTGGAATTTGAAAGCATTACATGTGAATCGAAATTAAAAAATGACTAGCTAGAAACGCTTACGTAAACAACATTTATTGGAGCTAATAAGCCCATCCTTCTTTTCTTGCAATTGGTATAGATAAGTTTGTTTCATGCCATACGCTTGGCAAAGCATATGCTTTTATCCTAAAGGATCATCTTGTGCTAAACGCAAAGGCGGAGGGAGAGTAGAACCTACGGGCTCGACCGAATCCAGTAGTTTTAGTCCAAACTATGTAATTATTTTAAGAAATTCATTGAACATGTATAAATTATTAATTTAGAACTCAATAACTTAAAAGATTTAAAATCCCGAACTCATAAGTTTCAAGTTCTGGCTCCGCCTCTGATTAAACGTAGTGATGGATTTTTTTGTTTTTTGGCATATGTAACACTACAAATTAGTGTCTCCTTTAAACAACTTCAGTTCCTGGCTTTCCAGTATTGGCCTTTTTGTGGTGTTATATAGCTCAAGCCTTGAATTCTATCAATCAAAAAATAAAATGAAAAAAGTGTTAATTAGTCAAATGCTCTACGTAATAAAATACTAGTGTTTTTATCTTCTTGTCTAACTTTTGGTTTTAGATAAAAACCTTAAGACATCATCACTCTCCTCTTTTGTTCTTTTCTGGGGTTTATTCTCGAATGAGGTTTGTTTTCAGTAGTTTTTTTTTTTTTTTTTTTGGGTCAATGGACTATTTACTTTCTTACTTTTTCTGTACATTTTTTGCATCTAAAGTTTAAAAAGAAAGGTTGCTGATCATTGCACGTTATTTGAGGATTGGATCAGGTTAATTGTCATTCTCTACAAGAAACAAACATACACATAGAAGCTGTTTTCCATCTTCTCCATATTCCATTTTCTTTTAAAAGGCAAGAACCATAGCGAAACCCTCCAAGAAATCAATCGCATTAGCTTCAAAACAAGCAGCAAAAACCCTTCAGAATTACTAGCAAAAAACAATGGAAGAAATTGCCTCAATGGGTTCTTCAGAAATAACATCATCCCCCATCAAAACTATAGTAGTATTAGTCCAAGAAAACCGTTCATTCGATCACATGTTAGGTTGGATGAATACCCTAAACCCCAATATAAATGGGCCAACAAGAAAATCATCCAACCCTATCTCAACCTCCAATGCAAAATCCGACGTTCTTTTCTTTGGCAACCAATCACTTTACGTAGATCCAGATCCGGGCCACTCAATCCAAGATGTTTATGAGCAAATTTTTGGAGTTCCATGGAGTAAGAACTTGGCTAGCAAGAAACGTCAGGCCACCATGAATGGATTTGCTCAGAATGCAGAGAGAAATCTCAAGGGTACGATATATCATTGAGGTAGCAAACGAGCGAATTAAGTCAAACTTGAACGGGAATGCAAGTTAAAACGGATTATGCAAGATATGTTGGGTTAAGATGTGACAAAATAATGTGTCATACCCCAAACCTCAATGTCAACACATGAACCCAACCGTCCCCTTTTTAGTTTTGCTTTTTGGAAAATTTTTATAAAAGTTTTATTTATTTATTTTTCAAATAATCACTACCTTAAGTTCTTCCGAATTTACATACTCTTAATCTCCATTTTTAGTTTAGGTTGGGGTTGCATTTGATCCGTTGGATATGTTATAAATATTCTTGACCTTATAGTTTAGTAGGTCATTTTAAATTCTACTTATTGAATCAAGTCAACAAACATGTCACGACTCAATCCGCTAAAACTTGAATGATTACTAAAATACGGGTTGAATATGCTACCTCTAGGTATGTCAGAGACAGTGATGAATGGGTTCAAACCAGAGGCGGTGCCGGTTTACAAAGAGCTGGTGACGGAATTTGCTGTGTGTGACCGGTGGTTCGCGGCGGTTCCGGCGTCTACACAGCCTAATAGGTTGTTTGTGCACTCTGGAACTTCTCATGGGCTTACTAGTAATGATACAACGAAGTTGATTTTAGGGGCTCCTCAAAAAACTATATTTGAATCAATGGATGAAGCTGGTCACTCTTTTGGGATTTATTATCAGTACCCTCCAGCTACACTCTTTTACAGGTAATATTTTTTACTAACTTTTTACTTTCAAAATCGGATAACAATTGAATTTATAAGTAATTTTAAGAATACATATATTGAACTATAAGTAAAGCAAATAATAATAAAGTAAATTCAAACCGTGTGACTTGAACAGTTATAGCCTTGAGAAATAGACCTTACTCGAACTGAATATGATCCAAACAATGTCAAAATTGTCAAATACGGAAGAACAGTAGCTTGTAAAAAAAATATTATAATGCTTTTGGGATGCGTGTTATAATGTGTTTTACAAATAATCAGACCCCTTTTATATAGGAGGGGAATCCTACTTTAGGTACAACTCTATATAAGATAAAAAATATCATGATTTGCTAATTAAGCGGTTCAATTGATACGTGCTGAGATTCCCGCCGTGATATGCGACCAGTTACAGATATTTCGGTCTTCCGTTATTTTGGTTCGATGATGTTCTCTCGAGCTAATTTGGAGTCGGAGTCAGGGACACGGACTCGGCAATCTTTGAAGGCGCATGTTTTAACGTTGTACCTAGGTTCGATGGGATCCAGGGTCGATCTTCAACCCATTATGTTTCACCCCCGATCTGTCATGCAATAGGCGAGCTCAGTTTCTACCGTATACACTAACCTTCTCTACACTGATGATATATAAGAATATTTTACACTATTATGTCACTAAAAATTGATTATATATAAATGTCTATAATAAGTGAAATTAATAAACTAAAAATTAAAAAAAAAAAAACTAAATTGCAAAAAAGTTTGTTTACACTATAGTAAATATAAGTTAAATCCATATTTTTACATGGTTTTGTGTTTTATTTCTCTTCTCCATAGTTCTATCAATTTAAATTTGTTTAAACGGTTACGTGTAAATGGTCAAATGTAGAGTTCGGAAATGCAGTGGTCGACGCTACCATCATTTTGACGCTACCATCACGTGCCCATAAAATGTGATCATTTTGTTTTTATATATGCATTCTATATTAGAATGTCTTTTTAACATCATTTTGGCCCTTTCGTGTTTCTCTCTTTTTTGTCCCATAAGATTTGATTATTTTGTTATATGCATCTTAGAGTGTCTTTTTAATCAACCCCATTTTGGCCCTTTCGTGTATAACTCTTTTTCTTCCCATAATAAGAGTTGAGAAGGAGAGTAAGTGTGATTTGGAGGACACAAGGTCAAGCTATATATAGAATACCAAATTCAATAAATGAAATCCGATAATAATATTATGAAACTGAACCCATGGCAAAGCAGTCATAAGACTGCATGCGATTGACTTAATATAGTCCGAGCCTTTTTGTGAACGCATATATAGTAGCACTTATAAGCGCACTGGATTACCCTTTTATAAGATGTGTTGAGTTGAGTGTTTCCTTTTCCATATTTTTTGGGGGTCTTCAACTACTCCCTTCCTCTATAATGGTTTGGCACATTTTTCTGATGGCTAATTACTTTGGAAACTAAAGAAAATAAAGATTAATTTATTGCTTTCTAATTAAACGGAGATATTTTGAAATTTCGTTAAAAGTTGAGCACCGTAATCTTTTCATATTAGATTTCTAATAAAAAATACTAGAATGTTAGTTGAGTCTACAACATTTACTCCAAAAAATAAGGAGGAGGAAAAGTCCTCCAGTGCCGCCTGACGAGGAATATGTTAACAAGAGTTAGAACTTTAGCATAGATCTTATAATGGTAGCCCACATATTATTTTAGTTCTCAAATATTTGAAGGATAAAGTTGTTATCACTCTGTATTCAAACCAGCAAATCAGAAAACGTTAGTTTCAGAAAATAAAAACAGAAAAGTTTCGAGCCTACAAGTTTCTTGTGTGTCCTTAAGAAATTTAATTCTCTCATAGTTGCTCAAGGTTTCGGATTAATTTCTCCCATGATAGAACGAAATAACTATTCTGTGATAGTGGCACTTCAAATCACAGAACTTCAGGGAACTCAAATGACGGAGCAATTCACATAAAATGCTTACGTTTTTGCTTTGGAAAAACAATGCAGAATGCAGAAGATAGAGGGGAGAGATTTTCAGATTCGGTGGTGAAAAATGAGGTTGAGCCTCTCTATTTATAACTAACAGAGTTGAGTCCCAACATGTACAAAGGTGCACGTTCATTTGAAGAGGTATCTATACGACAAAATTTCGGTTAAACAAAATGGTTGGTCGCGAATTTGACCGTTGGAAAATAATGCTGCGAATTTAATGTTTTTTCGCGCAAAAATATTAGGAAAGGAAATATTAAATGACTGAAATGGAAAATAAATTTGGTCCAAAATAATATCAATTGACCAAATCCGAACCGAGTGAGCGACGACAACAGTGCGAGGCTTGCTCTCTTCTCAACTCTTTAAGAGCTAGAAGAAGTGCTTCTATATATAAGCACAAGAATTTCCTCTTCCTATCCAACGAGGGACAAAGTTCCTTTGTAAAAGGGACTAATTCAAAATTTTATTTTTCCTCCATTTCTTTTCCACCACTTTCCATTTACACCTCTTTTTATTTTAATTAATATAACCCAACAATCCCCCACATGAAAAAACCGTGTGATTCGCAAGTAAGGATTAATCGCATATTATATGTAGGTTTCCCTTTGAACTTTCCGTAGTGAACATATGTCGGATATACTCGATCAATCGGTAGATTTGATATCTTTGAACCGTCGAACTTTAGTGAATACCTAGACATCCATACGTCACACAATCAACCCGTTGTCACACCTCTTTTTTAACAAACTTCACTAAACCCTTTTAAATTGATAAAAAGGCTTAGTAAAACTCGAAAAGGGTTTTCAATTTTCGAAAGTGACAAAGATTGTATTCAAAAGGAAAACTCAGAGTCGCCATCTGGCAATTGATTCCGGTGTGCCAGGCCACCATTTTTAGAAAATATTTTTCCTTTTAAAAACTTGGACTCAAAGCTAAGTCGGCACCAGAGATTTGGGAAAGGGGGTTCATTTGACTCGGGGAGAAGGTGTTAGGCATTCCCCGAGTCCCGTGAAAGTCACGGTTGCGTACTTGATTTAGTTGGCTTTTAGAACATTCGAATTGAGATAAAAAAACAAACACAGAAAAGAAAAACAAACACACAGGAGGTTCGAGGTCGTTCCCACCTAATGAAAAGGAAAATAAAACAAAAACTAAAATACTACGAGTTTTACTTTAGGCCTCCAAATACAAATACTTCGGGGCATTCCCCGGAATGTAATATACACAAGTCCTTCGGGGTATTCCCCGGATAAATTTAACTAAGGGAACGGCCTCTAGCCTCACAATTAACAAAAGGTCTTAAAGCTTGCCTACCCGAGTGATGACGGCCTAGTGTGCTCCTAGTGATTAAGTAAGAGGAGTACAAATATAAAAATAAACTAAAGTAAACAGGATTCTTTTCATGTTCCTTCTCCTTTTAACCTTTAATTTTCATGCATTTAGACCGAACCCAATCCTAAAGCATGTAATTTAATTAAGTACTAGCGGGCTCGATCTTTTCCCCATTCCCACGACCAAACAATCGTGTAAAATAATTCATGTATTCAACACAGAAAACACATAAAAGAAAAGAAAGAGATCACAATTGACAAGGCAGAAGAGCGAAAGAGGGCAAGAATGTTCAGATGAATCAGAATGTGATTAAAGCCATTTAGAGTTTTAGCTAACCCCCATTCTCTTTTTAACTTCCCAGAACTTGCTTGAACACATCAAATGATAACAATACTCATGCTACAATTGAAAACCCACGCCACCCACTAAGCTAATCCACACCAGATAGTTTTAAAACACTGATTTTAATTTAATCCAACCTAATACAACCCCCGCACACATGAATTCAAAAGCCATTACCTGACTGACTTTACATTATTGCCTTATTCCTCCACTTTCCATTTTTAGACACAAAGAACACTTCAAATAAAAGTGAAACTACGTATGACGATGAGGAAGTTCACTGATTAACAAAGTTTACCTAAGTAACAATCTGCCTGTTCGTCAATTTAACAAGACATTGAAGCCCTTTAATTGATCCAAATGTTAGTTAAGAAAGATCACGGAACCTTCACAAGGCACTTCACTAAGTGGTTGTCGACAAAAGGAGAGGAAACAAGAGAAGGATTTCAACTCAAGTTCTCATTTCAAGACATAAAAACTCTCAAACTTCATGACACCAACGATACCTTCTAATGACATTTAAACAGAAGAATAATGACGAAGGATTCACGTCGAAGCATCTGGACTGCCTAGGCAGAACTTTCGTGAAAAGGAACATCAAATTCTATGGCCTACAAGTGAAGCTAAGTGGGTGTCGACTCAAGAATCCAGGAACGCACCAAGCACTCGAATTAACCTAGCATTAAGTCATGACTGTAAAAGAAACATAACCATTAACCCAATCTAGAGTCACTGACTTTTCAAACTACCAAAAACATGGACAGAGTCATGCTCTCACATTAGCGGGCTACGATCCACTTGACAGTAGCACAAACATCTAGACCTTGATCGAGACATGTCAAACCAAACAGATTCAAGCTCAATCACCACTCTCAAACTAATGAACCAGTTCAATAAGGATGAATAACCACTAGAGAAAGCTTCAAATTAGTTTCAGGTTAGACTTAGCAAGCAAATGAGACAAACTTACAAAACGCAGCCAGCGACTCGGTCATCTTAAACTAAACAAATCTGAACTTGAAAAGATACTTCAACATGTAAAAGAAGCTAAGAACATCCAAAGCATAGAAGGTAAATCATTCAAATTCGATTAACTTAGTACTCGAATTCACATGAAAGCAGTAAAGGATGAGGTATGAACCTGAAAACTGGAATTTCGATTACCCTTCGATTTCAAATATGGTACAATCAGCAGGAAACCAGGCAACACGCTTGAAAGGAAAATCCACTAATGAAATCCCAGACTTAAAAGGAACCACGGGCTGACCTCGAAAGACAGCTTCAACTCCACGGCAAACCTTGATCAAACTCCATCGTTGAATTCCGAATCCGAAATAAAAGTCAAGAAAATAGAATCCTCTTTTACTCACTGTATAGTTTTTGTTTTCTAATTTTGAAGTGAAATTCAAATTCAAATGAACTAAATTTTTTTTTTTTTTTGAATGAACTCAAAAAAAAAAAAAAA
>MCJB01051042.1:90609-126371 GCA_002018475.1 Nicotiana obtusifolia
AAAAAAAAAAAAAAAAACAGAGATCTAGAAGGAAAACCAAGAATCCCAAAATCCGAAAGAAGAAAACCTAGAACTTCCCTTTTCTTTTTACCGAAAAATTCCTCTCCCAATTCAGAAATACAACACCAATATATATGGCGTCTCGAACTTTCTATCTTTTTCCCCAAGAAACCCCTAAAATCCTAAAGAAAAATCCAAAAGCCTAAAAAAAATCCAAAAAAAATTCCCCCAGAAAACCAAAGCCCTCTGATTTTCTTTTGTGAACGATTTTGGGACAAATGGAAGACCAAGATTGATTCATAATCAATCCACGACTCCCATTAATCCAAAAATCATTCTCAAGGCCGCGTGAAATGGGACGAGAACGTTCTCGTTGTCAGAGGTTGTTGTAGATTCGGTGACGTGGAAGGAATATGAGGGGGGAGGGGGGGGGGACCATGAGGGGACCATGACTTACGTGGATTGCCGGATTTTGGGTGATTTCCGGCGAGTTTGGGGTGGTGGGCGCCGTGAGAGGGAAAGGATTTAAGGCTACGTTTTTTTGTTATAATGGGGATTTTATATGTGGATAGGGATTAATATGGGCCTTTGGATGAAATTAAATCAATGGCCAAGATTAAAGTGGGGCGGGTCAGGCGGACTGGGTCGGCGGGTCAGGGGTATTGGGTTGGGTTGTTGAATTTTGGGCTCATATTTGAATTGGGCTCCGAAATTTACGAAATTGGGCCAAAAGCAAACTGAAAATCCAATTTAAATACCTACAAAAATATAAAAACTCTTAATTGAAATTAATATTAAAAATAAAAGCTAAAAATGAAAGTTGAAACTATTTTTTGGTATTTTCAAGGATTATATTAGAATAAAAAATAGGTTGAAAGTAGTATGCCTTTCTAAAAATACCTAATACTAATTTAAATAAAAAAAAATGAAACCATTTTTTTTTTGTATTTTTCAATTTTTGTGCCTAAAATAGAATTAAACTTAATAATAAAGTGAATTCATACAGAAATAAGCTCAAGTAATTATTCTAAAAATACTATGACTATTAAAGGTAATTCTAATGCATGGGTCAAAAATTACATGTCTACACCCATAACTGTCTTTGGTTCTCATTGTTGTGTTCGTTTCAACCATGAACACCGCCTGGTTTCATAAATGCGTAGAGAACTGGTCTTACAACATTCTCCTTGAAGCGGCTTATACTTCACACTTACATGGGTGATTCCTAAACATGTTATCCCGTAGATACACTATTTGATATAACTCTTATCAAACTTAAAAACCATTGAAAAGCCTTGACGATTTATCCTTGGTACTGAACATTGTGTTCATCATAAAAATGGACCAAAATTTTATTTGACAATGTTGAACCATTATCAATGACTTTGTTTGATCTCCTTGAACCTAGATCTTGGGATCTACAGTCTTCTAGGTGGAGTTACCACCACAGTAATTTGTCTTCGGCTATAGTCCCATTCCCTTTAATGATTTCTCAACCGCCTCTCTAGTTAGGCCTGTTGTAAGCGGATCCGATACATTATCTTTTGAATTTACATTGTCAATTATGATAATTTCACTGGAGAGTAGTTGTCTAACGGTATTATGCATTCATCGTGTGTCACGAGATTTTCCATTATACATAACTCTATCAACCCTTCCTATTGCCGCTTGATTGTCGCAATGTATGCATGTAGGTGTCAAAGGTTTGGGCCAAATGAAATATCTTCCAAGAAATTCTGGAGCCATTCAACTTCTTCACCGGCCTTATCTAAAGCTATAAACTAAGACTCCATTGTAGAGCGGGCGATACATGTCTATTTGGATGACTTTCAAGACACTGCTCCTCCACCAATGGTAAAAATGTATCCCACTTGTGGATTTTGATTCTGTTGATCCGGTGATCCAATTTCTATCACTGTATCCCTTAATAACTGCGGGATAATTATTGTAATACAACGCATAGTCTTGGGTATATTTCAAATACCCCAAAACTCGTTTTATTGCTATTCAATGAGCTTGGTCGAGATTACTTGTGTATCGACTAAGCTTACTTATCGCACAAGCTATATCAGATCGTGTACAATTCATAATGTACATCAAACTTCCCAACACTCGAGCATATTCCAATTGAGACTTACTTTGACCTTTAGTCTTTACAAGAGTATGGTTTAAATCAATTGACGTTCTTGCAACTTTAACGTCCAAATAATTGAACTTTTCAAGTAACATTTTAATATAATGAGATTGAGACAAAGGTAGGCCTTGAGGAGTCATAAGGATCTTAATTCCCAAAATTAAATCGGCAACTCCTAAGTCTTTCATATCAAACTTACTAGTAAACATGAGCTTAGTAGCATTTATGTTAGCAATGTCGTTACTCATTATCAACATATCATCCACATATAAACAAACAATGACTATTTGATTTGGAGTATTCTTAATGTAAACACATTTGTCACGCTCATTGATCTTGAAACTATTTGACCATATTGTTTGGTCAAATTTCGCATGCTATTATTTTGGTACTTGTTTTAGTCCGTAAAGTGACTTAACAAGTCGACACACCTTCTTTTTTTCCGAAAACTACAAACCCTTCAGGCTGTTCCATATAAATTTTTTCCGCCAAATCTCCATTTAAGAAGGGTGTCTTCACATCCATCTGATGGATTTGAAGGCCATACACAGCGACTAATGTTATTAACACCCAGATAGATGTAATCCTTGTTACTGGCGAGTATGTGTCAAAGTAATCAAGACTTCTCGTTGTCTAAATCCTTTAACAACTAATCTTGCCTTATATTTGTCAGTAGTACCATCAACTTTCATTTTTCTTTTGAAAATCCACTTAGAACCCAAAGGTTTATTTCCTGGAGGAAAATCAACCAATTCCCAAGTAAGATTACTTAATATGGATTCTATCTCACTATTGACTGTCTCTTTCCGATATTGTGCTTCCGAGGAAGACATTGATTCTTTGAACTTTTGAGGCTCATTTTCCAACAAGAATGCCAGAAAATCTAGTCCAAACGAAGTAGTTGTCCTTTGACATTTACTACGTCTTGAATTTTCCTTATTAAAAGTATTTCCTTTGGTTCTTCCCGAGGTAGCTTAGGTTTTTCACTAGACGACTCACATTCCATTTTATATGGAAAAATATTCTTAAAGAATTCAGCATTATCTGATTCAATTATCGTATTAATATGAATGTTGAGATTTTCTAATTTATGAACCAAAAAACGATATGTCTTACTATTTGTTGCATATCCTATTAAACGCAATCAACGATTTTTGGTCCAATCTTTACCTTTTTGGGTTTAGAGACGTGCACTTTAGCCAAACACCCCCACACTTTAAAATATTTTAAGTTGGGTTTTCTTCCTTTCCATTTTTCGTATGGAATGGATTGCGTTTTGCTATGGGGAACTCGATTGCGTATTCGGTTAGCTGTAAGAATAGCTTCCCCTCAAAAGTTCTGAGGTAAACCAAAACTTATTAACAAGGAATTCATCATCTCCTTTAATATTCTATTTTTTCTTTCCGCAATTCTATTAGATTGCGGTGAGTAAGGGGCAGTTATTTGGTGAATAATGCCATATTCCAAACATATTTCTTCAAAAGGAGATTCATATTCGCCACCCCTATCAGTTCTTATCATTTTGATCTTTTTTTTTAGTTGCGTTTCAACTTCATTTTTGTATTGCTTGAATGCATCAATTTCTTCATCTTTATTATTAAGTAAGTAAATAGCAATATCTAGTACTGTCATCAATAAAAGTTATGAAATACTTTTTTCCACCGCGAGATGGTATTGACTTCATGTCGCAAATATCTGTGTGAATTAAGTCTAAAGGATTTGAATTCCTTTCAACTGACTTATAAGGATGTTTAACATATATTTGACATTTCGAGTTATTGCATTCAAACTTAGGCAATACATCCAAATTAATTATTTTTTGCAAAGTTTTGAAGTTGACGTGACCTAAATGTTCATGCCATAAATTATTTGACTCAAGCAAGTAAGAAGAAGTTGAAATTTTATTCATATCAATGGCAATTATATTGAGTTTGAAAAGACCCTCAGTAAGGTGACCTTTTCCTACATACATTTCGTTCTTACTAACTACAAGCTTGTCGCAAACAAAAACACACTTAAAGCCGTTCTTGACTAGAAGTGATGTCGAGACTAAATTCTTCCTCATTTCAGGAACATGAAGGACATCATTTAAAGTCACAATCTTGCGAGAAGTCATCTTCAAAGCTATCTTGCACGTTCCTTCAATTTTTGTAGTAGCGGAGTTTGCCAAAATATTGTCTCGTCAGGTCCAGCGGGAGCATAAGAAGTAAACAATTTCTTGTTAGCACAAACATGACGAGTTGCCCCCGATCAATCCACCATTCTCTAGAATTTCTGACTAGATTGCATTCAGAAAGCATGGCACATAAATCGTCTATTTCATCATTCTTCTCAATCATGTTTGCTTGGATTTTCTTTTTGTCCTTCTTTGGTGCACGTTAGTCAGCAGCCTTGTGTTCAACCTTTCCACAATTGTGACAATTATCTTTGAACTTCTTTCGCTCGGGCAATTCTTTGGTCCAGACGACTTCTTTCTCTTTTTGCTCATTGAAGCGTCCTCAACAATATTTGCACCCATGATAGTTGAATTTTCACGAGACTTCTTTTCTACAGCCTTGTTGTCCTCTTCAATCCTTAGGCAAATAATAAAGTCTTCCAACGTCATCTCCTTATGCTTATGTTTCAAGTAGTTTTTAAAGTCTTTCTACATTGAAGGCAACTTTTCAATAAATGCCGCAACTTGAAACGCTTCATTTATGACCATACCGACAATCATAAATTTAGAATTAATAATATAATCAATATCTTTAATAAAAATATTAATTTGATTTAAAACTTCATGACTTGCAGTTCTTGAACTTGATTTATGACAGACTTACTCTCAACCATTTTAAAGTCCAAGAACTTTGCGGCAACAAACTTCTTAATTCCAGCATCTTCCATCTTGTACTTCTTTTCAAGAGCGTTCCACAACTCTTTCGAATTTTCCATGACACTGTAAACATTGTACAAGCCATCTTCCAAACAACTCAATATAATTTTTGCACAAGAAGTCAGAATGCTTCCATGCCTCCGTGACCATAAATCGCTCATTAACCGGAGTTTTTTCTCCCAAGACTGGAATGTCCTCGCTGATAAAGCACTGCAGACTGAGTGTGGTCAGGTAGAAGAACATTTTATGCTTCGAGCATTTGAAGTCCACGCCGGAAAATTTTTTAGGCTTTTCTGCCGGTGCCATCGCCAGTGCAGAGGTTGTGCGACTTGGAGACGTAATAGCCATTGCAACAGTAGTCGTCCCAACAGAACCATTTTGTTGTTCCGTACTTGTTGTCATTTTTCTGTAAAAGAAATTGACACAAACAGAATTAGTATCTCGGTGAATTTTTATATCTTCAAACCGAATACAAACAACCGAGTAGAAAATCACAAGGACTTTAATCTCGGATTGAGTAGAAAGCCACAAAGACTTTAATCTCAAACTGGAGTAGAAAATCCGAAAATCTTAATCTCCAAAACAGGAGTAGAAAATCACTATAATTTTAGTCTCCCAAATCAGAAAGTAAGATGAACACAGAAATAAATAGTATATTCCTTAAGCTTGTTATCACTCTGTATTCAAACCAGAAAATCAGAAAACGATAGTTTCAAAAAACAAAAATAGAAAAATTTCGAGTCCACAAGTTTCTTGTGTGTCCTTAAAGAATTTAATCCTTACTGCCCAAGGTTTCGGATTAATTCCTCCCAGGATGGAACAGAATAAATATTCTGTGATAGCAGCACTTCAAATCACAGAACTTCAGCGAACTCAATTGGCGGAGCAAATCACACAAAATGCTTACGTTTTTGCTTTGAAAAAATAATGCAGAATGCAAAAGATAGAGGGGAGAGATTTTTAGATTCGATGGTCCCAACAGGGTGCAAAGGTGCCTGTTCATTTGAAGAGGTATCTATTCGATATAATTTCTGTTAAGCGGAATGGTTGGTCGCGAATTTGACCGTTGGAAAATAATGCCGCGCAAAAATATTAGGAAAGAAAATATTAAATGACGGAAATGAAAAATAAATTTGGTCCAAAAAATTATCAATCAAATCAATTGACCGGAGCCGAAGCAGCACGAGCGACGACAACGGTGCGAGGCTTGCCTTCTTCTCAACTCTTTAAGAGCTAGAAGAAGTGCTTCTATATATAAGCACAAGAATTTTCCTCTTCCTATCCAATGAGGGACAAAGTTCTTTTATAAAAGGAACTAATTCAAATTTCATTTCCCTCCATTTCTTTTCCGACCATTTTCCATTCACACCTTTTTTGTTTTAATTAATAAAACCCAACAAAAGTTACATTGAAACTCTTATCTTAATTATTAAGTCTTGAGTTGATAGTTTTACTTTAGTTCATTTATAACATTCATTCTGAGAATTAATTACCCTCTTTAGAGGAAAACGCAGATCCACTAGCATGTCATAGTAAATTTGATCTCATAAACCCTTTAGGCATTTCTTTAATTTTGATTTTGATTTTTGCAGGAATCTTAGGAAACTGAAATACATAAAGAACTTCCATCAGTTCGATCTTCATTTCAAGAACCACTGCAAAGAGGGAAAGCTACCAAATTATGTTGTGATTGAGCAAAGATATTTTGACTTAAAAATCTTGCCTGGAAATGATGATCACCCTTCTCATGATGTATTTGAAGGCCAAAAATTTGTGAAACAAGTCTATGAGTCATTGAGATCAAGCCCTCAATGGAATGAAATATTGTTCATTATAATATATGATGAACATGGTGGTTTCTTTGATCATGTTCCCACTCCGGTCACCGGCGTTCCTACCCCTGATGGAATAAATGGTCCTGAACCTTATAAATTTCAGTTTAATCGCCTAGGTGTTAGGGTTCCGGCCATCTTGATTTCACCGTGGATCGAACGTGGAACGGGTACTAAGTTCTTCAATATATAATTATATTAGTTTAATAGTACTGTCTTCAATTCATATATTTGTCGTGTGATTAATTAAGTTCTTAAAATTTGTGATTTCGTGTCATGTGATTAACTATGCGTATATATATGTGAAGTGTTACACAAGCCATCAGGACCATACGCTACTTCTGAATTTGAGCATTCTTCAATTCCTGCAACCGTTAAGAAGATTTTCAAGTTGAGTGAGTTTCTAACTAAGCGTGACGCATGGGCTGGAACCTTTGAGACAGTCATAAATAGAACAACTCCAAGAACAGATTGCCCCGGTAATAATCTTTCACTTATTTATTTATTTATTTTTAATTCTACTGATGAATCTGTCCTTGTTACAATGAACCTGAAGTTATGAATATCTAACACATAAAATAAACACCAGTTTACATTTAGAGTTCTACGATTATATATATAAAAGACGTTCTTTTTCCTATATTTCTTTCGGACTCCAACTTGCTTGAAATTGAGTAGCTGTTATGTGGTTTCACATAACTCTGATCAGTGAATGTATCTACCTATATAAGAGCAATTAAACAATGAGATTATTGCATTCATCAACTTAATAGTACTGCCTATTAATTACTGCAGAAACTTTGCCAGAACCAGTGAGATTGCGAGAAGCAGAAGCCAAAGAAGATGCAAAGCTAACTGACTATCAAACAGAAATGGTACAAATGGCTGCAGTTTTATGTGGAGACCATTTAAAGGACTCTTATCCCCACAAGCTTGTGGAAGACATGACTGTTGCTGAGGCAGCTGAGTATGTTGACAAGGCATTTAATAAATTCTTGGATGAATGTGAGAAAGTTAAACTAAGTGGTGCTGATGACTCTACCATTTGTGTACCAACAGAATTACCAGGTGATTATGATGAGAGAGCTTCAACAAAATTCAAATCCTTTGCTTCCAAATTCTTGTCTTGTGTACTTTGTGATCATTGATAATAGCAAACTATGAATTTCAATTCTCTTAAATGAATTATTTTAATATATTGATTAATTATTACATTGCGAAAGTGGTTGTAAAAGGAAAAAAGTTTCTACTAAGACTTTTTCCCCCTATTGTGACCTCTCTCCCTCTCTCTCTCTCTCTCTGATATATTGTATATGCTTAACTTTATTATAATTTTGACCAAACTTTAAATTAATTTTATTTTTTTATAGTTACACCAAATTAATAGATGCATGTATATTTTTTAAAATATAATTTTGGAACTTAACCATAATTAATAACACATACTCTAATTTATTGATTAAAATTTATTTTATTTTATTTTCGCTAAGGAAAGCCTTTTACTAATAAACAGAAACTAAACTATTACAGTAGAAGGTACTGAACGAAACGTTAGGGTCCCTTATAGGTCTACATTAAAACACAATAAAGTAAACATGAGAGGATTTACAAAATGCACTACATCTTGAGTATGCTGATATGTCATTTCTTTTCCGTAAGTAGCCAAATTAAAGCATTTCCCATGCAGTTACCCTCCCGAAAAGTGTGGGAGACCTCTGGCCATCGAAGGTCGCGCGGAGCATCAACCTGCAATCAGTAGGAAGATGTGAGTATTTAAAGTTCCCAGTAGAGAGGAGGTGAAGCAACCTCCGAATCAGTTTCCACCTTAATGTGCAGTCCATATAGTAGAGCTAATAACTCAGCTTGCAAAACATGAGTGAGGTAGAAATACTTGGAGTAGCCGTGAATCCAATTACCAGTAGAATCACGAATCACTCTGCCCGCATCTCCATGTTGAGCCAAAAGCACCATCAATGCTTACAATCCGACCTTTACTATACCCTACTATCCCAATCACTACAGTACGAGTAGACCACTCAATAATTAACCATGAACCTCAAATGCAACCTTACGGCAACACCATCCCATTAATACAACAGTTGCCTACTACATCGCCACTAATCCACACAGGAATTGATACAAATGATATAACTCATCATCACTGCCACTCCATCGCTACAAATATATATATTACCACCCCTACTACTTCTCAGGCTACTTCCATGATCATTTCCAACCAAATTAAATGAGCTCCATCAGACATGAGGACGTCACACCTAATCCGGCTACCACCTACCAGTTTTACGGCTATGTCACCAACGACTTTCGATGAAGAATCTCATCAATACATTATTCCATCACCCCTGCAACCTCCTCCATCTTCATCTCTAATCTCCCCTATATATAAAATCAGATACTACCACAAATCCCCCTGCAACATGGCCATTAATTTGGCTTCTTTTCAAGTGGGGCCCAAGTTTTTATGACATTTGCCATGACATCATATCCACTATTAGGCCAAAGATTTTTTGCTATAAATAGAGGAGCTTCTCCTCATTTGTAAACACACCAATTTAAGTGCTTTTCTCTCTTGTCTTTCTTTCTCCTCCTTTATTTCATTATAGAGTTAGAGAGTGAGAAACACTTGTGTAAACCTTTTTTTTGGAGTGATCTTGTGAGGTTATTCTCTTGGGGTATTTGGGACTAATTAGAGTATTTACTCTAATTTTGTGCTCTTGTTGGTATAGTAAAATTGTTCATCTCTGCTTGAGGACGTAGGTCACCTTGACCGAACCACGCTAATTTTGTGTCTTCTTTATCTTCTTTAATTGCCGGCATTATCAACTTGCATTGTCTTTGTTATTGTCATTATAATGTTGTTTGGCTAAATTCTGCACTACCGGGTTTCCCAATCCTAACAAATTGGTATCAGAGCCAGATCTAACCGGGTTAGTTTAAATAGCTAAATGACTCTAACAAAGTCTTATGGTGAGAAATTTGATTGAAGTGCAAACTTCGAAATGTGGCAATTAAAGATGGAAGCTATCCTAATTCAAGATGGCTTGGATTTGGCACTGTAAGGAAAGGAGAAAAAGCCGGACAAAATGACGGATGAGTAGTTTGTCGTCATAGACAAAAAGGCAAAAGCAGGTATTATTTTAAATCTTTCAAATGGGATATTGCGTGAAGTTGCAGCAGAAAGCTCAGCCAAAGGCATGGGAAAAGCTGATAACCCTATATATGAAAAGAACAGTAGAAAACAGGCTTTACCTAAAGCAAAAACACTACACTTTTTGTATGGCTGAAGGTACCTCTATACTTACACATCTTGATACTTTTGATTCTCTTCTTATGGATTTAAGTAACATAGATGCTAAAATCAAAGATGAGGATCAAGCTGTGTTATTGCTTGTTTCCTTACCCCATTCGTTTAAGCATATACGAGATACTATGCTTTATAGAAAGGATAATACCTCTTATAAAGATATCAAATCTATTTTGAAATCACAAGAACAAATAGATAGAGATATTACTGGAGAAATTAGTGGGAACCAAGGGAAAGGCTTATTCATAAGAGATAGATCCAATAAGAAAGATTCAAGTAGTGAGAGACCTAACTCAAGGTCAAAATCTAGATACAGAAATGTCATATCCAAATATTATCATAATAAAGGTCACATTATTTCTGAATGTTTTAAATTGAAAAACAAAGAAAAGCATACAGAAAAAAAAATGAGCACAAAAATACTGACACTGCCAAAGCAAGTGTAGCTACTGATGAGACCGAGGGAACTATTTTTTTAGCAACTAATAATAGTTTCAAATCTAACAATGAGTGGATTTTATATTCGGATTGTTCTTATATATGTGTCCCAATCGGGATTTATTTACCACATATGAATCTATTGGAGATGGAGTTGTCTTGATGGGAAACAATGTGGCCTACAAAGTTATTGGAAAAGGTATAGTCCGAATCAAAAATTACGACGGTGTGGTGAGAACTCTCACCGATGTTAGACATGTTTCTGACTTGAAGAAAAATCTCATCTTTTTGGGCACCCTAGAATCTCTTGGGTGCAAGTACACAGGTGAAGGTGGAGTTCTAAAAGTTTCTCATGGTGCTCTTGTGATCATAAAAGCACGCAGATTTGGTACGTTGTATACTCTATTGGGATCTACTATTACAAGTGCCGTTGCAGTTTCAATATCAGATAAATCAAATTCTGACATCACCAAATTGTGGCATATGCGGTTGGGGCATAGAGTGAAAAAGATCTTTCCATCATCAGCAAAAGAGGTCTCTTATGTGACCAAAGTACCGGAAATATGAAGTTCTGTGAACATTGTGTGTTCGGGAAGCAAAAAAGAGTCAGCTTCAAATCTCCAGCGATTCATAGAACAAAAGGTTCTTTGGATTACATTCTATCAGATCATTGGGGTCCTTCACGTACCCCATCAAAAAGTGGTGCCAGGTATATGTTAACTTTCATTGATGACTATTCAAGAAAATTTTGGGTTTATTTCTTGAAAAATAAAAGTGATGTTTTCTTAAATTTCAAACAATGGAAAGTTTTGATTGAGAAGCAGACAGGAAAACAGGTTAAGCGGCTTAGAACAGATAATGGCTTGGAATTTTGTAATGATGAATTCAACGAATTTTGCAAGAATGAAGGAATTGCTCGACATCATACTGTGAGAATGAAACCTCAGCAAAATGGTGTGGCAGAAAGGATGAATAGAACTCTTATTGGAAAGGGCTCGTTGCATGATTTCAAATGCTGGGTTGACAAACGCCTTTTGGGCAAAAGCTATCTCTACAGCTTATTATATTGTCAACCGAGCTCCTTCTGCACCTTTGAACTTTAAGACTCCAGAGGAAATGTGGTCAGTACTCCTGCTAATTATTCTGATTTAAAGATATTTGGTTGTCCTGCATACATGCATGTAAATGATGGAAAATTAGAGCCAAGGACTAAAAAGTGCACTTTCCTTGGGTAGGCATCTGGGGTGAAAGGATACCGACTATGGTATCCTGATCCCACGGCATTAAAATTTATTCTAGAAAAGAGTCTTCTAGTTCTTGTAATACAGATAAAGGAAAGAGAACACAGAAGCAGGTGAAGGTTGAGATTGACATTCCTTTGAGCCAAGCTCATCAACTTTGGAGCAAAATACAGTTGAAACTCCTGAAGTTGAGCCAGAGGCTGAAATTCCTGAAATTGAGACTCCTGAAGTTGAACCAGAAGAAGAGGAGTATTCTATAGCCAAACATAGACCAAGAAGAGAAAGTAAAGAACCATTAATATTTGAAAATTATATTGCATTTGCCTTTTCAATTGCACAGGAAACTAAAGAAATTGGAGAACCATCAAAACATTCAGAAGTAGTTTCTGGTGCTGACTCAGCCAAGTGGCTGATTACAATGAATGAAGAAATTGAGTCTCTCCACAAGAATAGTACTTGGTCGCTTGTGAAGTCGCCATCAGAAAAAAGAGTTGTTGGTTGCAAATGGGTCTTCAAGAAAAATGATGACATTCCAGGGGTTGAAGATGCGAGGTATAAGTCACGATTATTTGCAAAGAGCTATAGTCAAGTACAAGGAGTTGATTTTAATGATATTTTCTCACATGTTGTTAAAAATAGCTCTATTCGTGTCTTGCTTGCCTTAGTTTCCATGCATGATTTGGAATTAGAATAACTTGATATTAAGACAGCTTTCTTACATGGCGAACTTGAGGAACAAATATACATGCATCAACCCGAAGGCTTTGAAATTGAAGGAAAAGAAGATCATGTTTACTTGTTGAAGAAATACTTGTACAGATTAAAGCAGTCTCCAAGACAATGGTACAAAATGTTTGATTCTTTTATGTTGGGTCATGGTTATTCGAGGAGCATGTATGATAGTTGTGTTTACTTCCGGAAGTTAAATGATAGTTCGTTTGTGTACTTATTACTTTATGTTGATAACATGCTCATTGCTGCTAAGGATTTAACAGAAATTCACAATTAGAAAAGTCAGCTGAAAAGTGAATTTGAGATGAAAGATTTGGGAGCAGCTAAGAAAATTCCTAGCATGGAAATCAAAAGAGATCGAAAAGCCAACAGGCTATTCCTGACCCAGAAGTACTTGGAGAAAGTCTTGGAGAGGTTTGGCATGAAAGATGCTAAACTAGTTAGTACCCCTCTTGCTGCTCATTTTAAGTTATCAGCTGCTCAATTTCCGCAGTCAGAAGAAGAAGAGGGGTACATGGCACAGGTTCCTTATTCCAGTGCAGTCGATAGTATTATGTATGCAATGATTTGTACGCATCCAGATATTTCACAAACAGGGAGCATGGTAAGCCGGTATATGGCTTGCCCTGGTAAATCACATTGGCAAGCTGTGAAATGGATCCTCAGATATTTGCAAGGTACTTCAAACACATGTTTGGAGTTGGGGAGAAATACTAACACTTTGGTTGGTTTGTAGACTCAGATTATGCAGGTGATCTTGACAAAAAAAGATCACTGACAGGCTATGTATTTTGCATTAGTGGTTGCGGTATTAGTTGGAAAGCTACATTAGAACATGTAGTAACTTTATCTACTACCGAAGCAGAATATATGGCAGTGACCGAGCAATCAAAGAAGCCTTATGGTTGAAGGGTCTATTTCGGAACTTAGTTCACACTAAGGTGGTATTACCATTTTCTGTGATAGTCAAAGTGCCATTCACTTGACTAAAGATCAGTTGTATCATGAGAGGACGAAGCACATTGATATAAAGTATCATTTCATCTGAGAAACCATTGCTGAAGGAAAAGTCTCTGTTCAGAAGATCAGCACTAGAGACAATCCTGCTGACATATTTACAAAACCGCTTCTAGTGTCCAAGTTCAAGCTTTGCCTGAAGAATGATTTTGCCCATTGGGTTTTTTGCGGAGAAGGTGGAGCAAATTTACTATATATAAGCCAAAATTAGGACAAGGTGGAGATTTGTAATATGGCCATTAATTTGGCTTCTTTTCAAGTGGGGGTCAAGTTTTTATGACATTTGTCATGACATCATATCCACTATAATAAAATTTGTGGACCAAGTTTTCATGACATTTGCCATGAAATCATATCCACTATTAGGCCAAGGATTTCTTGCTATAAATAGAGGAGCTTCTCCTCATTTGTAAACACATCAATTCAAGAGCTTTTCTCTCTTGTCTTTCTTTCTCCTCCTTTATTTCATTATAGAGTATTTTGTAAGAGAGTGAGTGTTGGGAAACACTTGTGTGAACCCTTTCTTTGGAGTGATCTTGTGAGGTTATTCTCTTGGAGTATTTGGGACTAATTAGAGTATTTACTCTAATTTTGTATACTCTCTTTTACTCTTGTTGGTATAGTAAAATTGCTCCTCTCCGCTTGTTGACGTAGGTCACCTTGACCAAACCACGTTAAATTTGTGTCTTCTTTATCTTCTTTAATTGTCGTTATTATCAACTTGCATTGTCTTTGTTATTATCATTATAACGTTATTTGGCTAAATTCTGCACTACCCGATTTTCCGATCCTAACACCCATGTTACCTCCTAATCTCTCACCCAATTCCTGCACACTCTCTACACAAATTGTATTCGCCATCACCGACCACCATTACCGGCCACGTCGCTACATCAATAATATACACATCACACACTACAATCTCCCACCCCTTCCATTATCTCCTACTGTCATAACCCCATCAGATGGGCCATCCACTGATCAATCACCACCCTACTACTTCCAGAATGCCTAACCAGCCGTGATCTCGCTACCACCACAGCAACCATTAACGCAAAGGCTAGAATGGACTTACAAGAATATTGTAGGCGGCCTGAACTACACTTGCAGACAGCACAAAATGGTAAGGTGTTCAAACCCAAAGCAAGTTATACATTCACTTTGGAGGAACGACGGCAAATTTGTGATTGGGTAACGAAACTGAAGATGCCTGAGGGTTATGCGTCGAATTTTGGGCGAAAAGTTGATATGGAGGCGGGGAAGTTGAGCCATTTGAAAAGTCATGATTGTCATGTTTTCATGGAGACCTTACTGCCTATTGCATTTAGTGGTTTGCCTGAAAGAATCTGGAAACCCATCACAGAGATCAGTTTGTTCTTCAAAGACAAGTGGTCTTCCACGTTAAGGGAAGAAAACCTACTGCAGATGGACCAGAACATTCATGTCACCTCTTCTAAGCTGAAAAGGATATTTCCATGTGGGTTTTTTGATGTGATGGAACAATTCCAATCCACCTTGTACACGAGGCATGACTTGGAGGGCCCGTTCAATGCAGATGGATGTATCCCTTTGAGAGGTGATATTATATGTTTGAAAAAAAAATTCTGTTTTATTTTAATGTTCTTAGCTAACCTGAAATTATGATAGGACAATCAGCAAATGCAAACAATTTGTGAATGGATATAAGTTCCATACCGAGGAATGCTCAAAAAATAAAAATAGCAACAATAGTGGGGTGTGGGTTCAAGGTGGTGATGGCAACCAAGATGGAGATATTGATTATTATGGTGTGATCAAAGAAATAATTGAACTAGAATATACAGGTTGGCCATACAAGAAACTGATACTCTTTAGATGCAAGTTGTTTGACCCACACCCAACAAGAGGTACTAGAGTCCACAATCAGTACAACATAATTGAGGTTAATCATAAGAGGGAGTATGATCGCTATGATCCTTTCATAATTGCACATAATGTTAGGTAAGTGTATTATGCTCCTTATCCATTGCGGCGGAATAAGTCTGATTGGTGGGTTGTAATAAAAATCAAGCCTGTGGGTAGGGTGGAAGTTGAGAATGTGTTAGATGTTGCATATCAAAACAATATCTCCACTGTTGACCATATAGTGGACGAAGTTTTAGAAAATGATTTGGAACATCGTGAACACATACTGGAAGAAGTTGATATTTCCGAAGTAAGAATTACAGAAAACGAAGAAGAAGTATCAACTGATGAAGCTCAAACTACCGAGGAAGAAGAATTCTCGGACGAGGAAATATACGACGATGAGCTTTAAACAGTTGGTTTCTTTAACAACTCTCGTTTATAGCTATATATTTTCTTTATATCTTTCAATCTAAATATGTATTATATTATGCAGATGACAGGCAAGGGTCGAGGTAATGATGATTCTAGTAGTTCTCGGGGTCGAGAAAAGGGTAGGAAACAAAGGAGGAGGGTAGAAGATTACACTCCAACTTGTCCTGCCGTTCCAGAGTTGCCTATGCCTATGTTTTTTCCTCCATCCCAAGGCTATTTTGAGCTGCCCCAGCATCACCAGCCCTGCACATTCGTGCAGACACCGGGTCTTTCATCACAGGGCCCTAAGATTGTACGTCCGACGTACAGTCCAGCTACCGCACATCCACGTGGATC
This sequence comes from Nicotiana obtusifolia, assembly GCA_002018475.1. Lineage (NCBI taxonomy): Eukaryota > Viridiplantae > Streptophyta > Magnoliopsida > Solanales > Solanaceae > Nicotiana > Nicotiana obtusifolia. Next base: position 106,856 of record MCJB01051042.1, read on the forward strand.
TCAGCCATCTTCATCGCATGGACCGCATCGGTCCATGTCACATCCACATGGATCACAGTCATCAGCGTCGCAGCCACTAGGGTCACAGCCACTGGGGTTGCTGCCACTCGGGTCACAGCAATCAGTGACATGTCCTATTGCGGCCCATACAGCTGCGTCGCAGGGCTCGCAGTCATCTTCATTGGGGACTCCATCTATTACAGGCATTCGCCAGCGGGATTCTAGCTCTGACCCCCCTACACCTTCCACACATGCCCCTGATGCACATCGTTCGGACGGTGATGGTGATGGTGATGATGACGAGGAGGTGCATCGTGATCAGTATGGCAGGATCATTATCGTCCCTGAGGGTGACGGGTAAGAGTTATTTGTTACTTTTAACGTTTATGGTTTTGTACGGTTTTACTAAGATATTAATGTGTCTTTTTTTTATTACATTAAAGGTTTATCCCTAGTAATGTTACTACAAGGATAATCACCCAGGCCACTAGAAAGCTATATGATGGCCCTTATGCGACTTGGAGTGATTTTCCATTCTCGCTTAAGGAGGCAATTTTCAATGAATTTAAGGTATAAATGTTCTTTTAAGCAGTACAATTATTTATATTTATGATATTTCCATCTAAATACTTAACTTCTCAAATACAGAGCAAGTGTGTATGGGAACACCGCTATAGTGCGGAGGTAGCTGCTAACTTCCATCTTAAGGCTCGCAAGCGGTTGTCCCATTGCTTTTCCAACGCTAGAAGGTCGAACCAGAAGCCCTCCTGGTTGCTTGATCGTCTATGGGATGATCCGCAAAGGCAATGGCTAACCGCAGATTTCCTAAAGAAGAGCGAGCAAGGAAAGAAAGCTCGTGCTTCGGAGAAGGGAGGCTCTTTGCACACTAGAGGTGCGATCAGCCTCGGTTCAATAAAGAGGAAAATGGTACGTAATTACTTAATTTAATTTTAATTTTCAGCGTCTAATCTGTTTATTAACTAAAATTTATGACTTTTCAGGAGAAGAAGTTGGGCCGTCCGATGAGGCAAGATGAGTTATTCAAGCAAACTCATATTTTCAAGAAGAAGAAAGATTCGGATGAAGAAAGGTGGGTCGAGGACCGAGCCTCGGCTGTACATGTAAGTTTTCAATTTTCATTAAGTACTTTGATTTAGTTTTATATAACTTTTGAATACTAATTCTATGTAATTTTTCTTATAGAGTCGCTTCACAGCTGAGGTTGAAGAATTTGTACGCAGCCAGCCACCATCTTCATCGGGCGACCCAATCTAACCGTCGGACGAGGATGCTGAAAGATTATGGACGCAGGCTGCTGGCGTTCCAAAAGGGGGAAGGTATACGGGCTTCCCGCTAAGAAATTCCACCGCTATAGGTGTGGAATGCAAGGAATAGGCACTTCCTCGCAAGCGGAGCAACTTGATGGGGAGTGCCTCTCCTCTATGCGGGAGAATTTGGCAAAGCTCACAGCCGAGCTAGAAGCTGCCAAGGAAAGAGAGAAGGTTAGAGAAGAAAGAGAAAAGTTTAGAGATGCTCAGTATGTTGCCATACAAGAGCAGCTCAAATCTCTCTTGGCTTCTGGCGCTTTTCCGATTCCCCGGTCTCGTGAATCATCGCCAGATGGTCACCCTCCCCCTGCTACTTCCTCCCGTCATCCCCGATATCATCCCTCCGGTCCTACACAACAACACCCTTATCCACAACATCTTGGTGATGACACTTCATCGGACGATGACTCCTGATGTAGACATTAGTAAACGTTGAATTGTAATAACATTTAACTAATGTATAAGTTCATTTGAACTTTATACTTTGTTATTGTTTAATGTTGTTGTTTAATGATGTTGTTTATTGTTGTTGTTATTCTCGTTGTTGTTTATTGTTGTTGTTATTGTCATTGTTGTTGTTTGTTGTTGTTGTTGTCGTTGTTCTTGTTTTCATGGCATAAAATGCCTATTTTAGGAATTTGGTAAGCTGGCAGGTGGTGTAGCTGCCAAAACAGGCTATTTCTGGAAAAAATGAACCAAAAAAAGCGACCAACGTTGGTCTCCATTTGGTCGCTATTTTGCTGGAAAAAAAATAAATCTGCAAATTAGCGACCAAGGTTGGTCGCTATTTGGTCGCAAATCTATAAAAAAAATTAAATTTTAAATTTTGCGACCAGGGTTGGTCGCTAGTTTTACCCAGATTTTAAAAATCTGGGAAAATAGCTACCAAAGTTGGTCGCTACTTAGAAAATAAAAAAAAAATACTTCAAAAGTAGCGACCAACATTGGTCGCAAATTGTAAATTTTTTTTTTTTTTTTGCAGATTTGCGACCAATGTTGGTCGCAAATCTAAAATTAAAAAAAAAATTATTAGTTTTGCGACCAACTTTGGTCGCTATATACCCAATTAAATTCATTAACAAAACCATATAGCGACCAACTTTGGTCGCTAATTTGCGACCAAAGTCGGTCCCTACTTGTTTTTTCGGAATATTTGGTCCTTTTGTGATAGAGACCAATGTTGGTCGCAAATTTGCGACCAACTTTGGTCGCAAATTGTTTGTGACCACCTGAATACTGACCAGGCCGGTTTGGTCGCTTTTTGGTCGCTTTTGGCCAAATTGTGACCAACTTTGGTCGCTTTTTTCGGTCGCTTTTGACTTGTTTTCTAGTAGTGTCTATAGCCAAATGTTTGAATAAAGGACTTGCATCCCATATGTTGGGATTTAAGTCGGGTGAGGGTCAGAGCAAGGTTGTCATGGTATTTTGATGCTTGGATTGAGGGTGAAATTTGGTTGACGCTTTCGGAGATTTTCGGGTTGAGAGCATCATCGCATTGTTCCAAAAGAACTACCCCAGTTCCGTACTGAGGAAATTAATTTGAAATAGTGGGGAGATCGAACCCTTATGTTGGGTTGCCTACGTATCCTGCTAAGGTAGGAATCAGGTCAAAACGTAGTTCGGCCGATTACTGGAACTATGAGATCTGTATGGTCGTGATGGATGAGTAATTGTTCCTTGAGAAGAAGTTGTTATGAATGAGAATTCTTGGGTGGGTGGGTAGAGAATAGTAACGTCAGAATAGGAGATTGATGGTATCATAGCACATGGATCAGTCTCAAATGGCGAAAGTCCGTGAAAGTTTGAAGTATGATTGAGAAGAATATGTCAAATCAGTGGAAGAGATTCCAAGCTAGATTGACGTATCTTTAAAAAGGATGGTAGAATCTAGATGATGATATGGTTATGGGGATGGTCATGAAGACAGGAATGAGCATGTGTATTTGAAAGGTCAAGGTTCAACACAAGTCAACCAGAGTTTAATCAGAGGAAGAGAACCTAATAGTGGATAACAAATAGAATGTACACATAACAGATAAAGTATATATAACAATGGCAGGCAAAGAATATATAACAAGTATACATAGAATATATAGCACGTAAAGGATATGCAAGGATTAATTCAGCTAAAGCAAGCTGCAAGATTGTATGTACAGTGACCTACGAATTCTAAGAGAAGATTTACCTAGATTCGGACAAGAATTAAGGACAACTGTGAGATGTTACGTAGTTAACCTCGTATGCCAATCTCTTGAAACTAGAGAGTTTTGAAAGAAGGTTCAGAGGTGTGAAAAGACAACCCTCGCGTGACTTGTGTGTGATTGTGCACACCAAGTGTCGATAGAAAAAAGATGTCAACTTAATAGAACAGTACCGTAAGCATGTGACAAAATATACAACATAGGCATATGTGAAAGCATATACAACATAGGCATATGTGAAAGCATATACAACATAGGCATGTGTAAAAGAATACACAACATTGGCACATACAACACAGATACATGTAAAGAATGTAAAGCATAGGCATGGCAAAGAATATGCAGCCTGAAGCACGCAACAGAGAATACACGACTTGAAGCACGCAACATGCGGCTTGAAGCACACAACAAAGAATATACAACTCGAGGCAAATGACAAAGAATAAACCGGTTGACGTGCATGACAAGGAATAAACCACATTGAAGCATGCGACGAAGAATATACGACATGTAGCAGAGAATATACTATTCAAAGCAAATAATATACAAGTTGAACTAAAGAGTATACAACTTGACGCAGAAATATAAAACTTGAAGCATGTTACAGAAAGAATAGAAGTTGGAGTATTGCAGAACCTGTAATCCCTCAAGTAATTGATCGAATCCGTTGTGGTTAGAACCTAAAATATCCCTAGCAGAGTCGCCATGTTGTTGCACCCGATTTTGCACAAGACAAAAACAAACTGCAACTTGTATTACTCTACAAGGTTAATGAAAGTTTAGAGCCACTGCCTAGTATTTAAGGTATACTAGAACACCTATATTACACTATATAATGTACACTGAATTATGGTCTGGCAAACCATTAAGATTCTAGGTAAGGGTTCAAGTCATCTCGAGGGGAAGATGTTAGGCTGTCACGACCCTAATTTCCCTCCGTAGTTTGTCGTGATGGCATCTAGTCTTAAGGACTAGGTAAGCCTAACACTTACTGAATTAATGGCAAACTCAACCAAAAACTATTAAACTTGTACAGAAATTATCTATACAAAGCTTACAATCCCAAAACCGGTAGTACAAGCCATAAGCTCTACTGAGTTTACTAGAAGATCTCTATGTACAACTGTTCCGGAATGGAAATAAACAGTACAAAGTAAAATTTCAGAAGGTGACTCTGAGGCCTATGAAAGCAGCAGCAGGTATACCTTGAGTCTCCATAGCAATGCCCGATAAGCTAGCTAATGATCAACAAACTCATGTACCTAGACCTGCACAAAAATGTGAAGAAAGCGTAGCATGAGTACACCACAGCGGTACCCAGTAAGTATCAAGACTAACCTCGGTAGAGTAGTGCGAGGGACAGTCAAGACACCTACGAGACTTAATAACATGTACAAGTATGAATGTGAAACTAATAGGGAACAATATCAATCTAAAGCTAAGCATGATAACAATAATGAAACAATGTTGGTAATAGGAAACTAAAAGCAGCAATTAGCAACGAGAGACAACAGGTAACAACGTCGTGGAGTAAGCTGAATATCATTCAAGTCCGATGAAACAAGTAAGGAAAAACAAGTAACACTCAATAAGAGCAGCCACTTTCTCACAAGAATTGTTCAAGGACTTTCCTGAGGTACTTCACCTTGTAGTCACATTTCACGGGTCCCAACTCATGGACCCTAATCATTTGGCATTTCGTGCCCACATTATAATTCATAACTGCACTGACGACTCACGTGCCAAGGGAGTGACAATATCAAATATCTATACGGACAACTCACGTGCCAACAATAATAATGATTCATGACCACACGGATAACTCACGTGCCAATAGAACAACTCTCACACAGAAGGCAAGTAAACGGGAGTACATGTTAATGGTCAATAACATCAAGAATCATCTTCTTAAACCAATATGGGTGATTAATTACGTGTATGCTTGTGCAAGTGTTCTATCCCAATTCAAGGCAACAAGTAAGAGTAGAGAAAATGAATGGCACATAAGAAATCATCACCACAAAATGTACAAGGTATAACTCACACAAGGCAGGCACAGCACTACACAAATATCAATAATAACAATGCCCCCAGGCCATCACAAGTCATCACAAATCATTTCCTGACATAGCCCACCTTGTCTCTCCACGTGCGCAACAATAAAGTAAATGCCCGCCTTGTCTCGCCACACGCGCATAATAATATTCCCACCTTGTCCCGCGACATGCACAAAACCATATATATATAGCCCGCCTTGTCACGCCGCATGTGCAAATATCAATAATAACAATAGCACGAACAACTCACGTGCAAACACCCCGAAAAAGTCCTCTCAACAATACCCGTGTGCCAAAACATAACAACACAATAAAATGACTTTCACAACATGTGCCCATATGCCACAATATTTCCTCAAAACAGTTTCAATACCACAGCCACGCATAGCCCTCGACTTGACAACACTGAGTGCAACAGCAACAACAACGATAACACAAGAGTGCGGTGAGTAAACCAACACAAGAACTTCAGAACACAAAGAAACGGAAGAACGAGCTCAAAAGAAAGACACAATAGGGAATAATGGTCTCAACAAGAATAGGTCAACAAGGGAGAGATACTGTGAAACAATGATTCCACAAAAATGCAATTCGATGATAAGAGAGATAGCATGAATCAATGACCCCAAATAAGAATATGTCAACAATAAACAGGATAACAAAACTCCAATTAATGCTAAGCAATTGCGGAAGAAATAATAATAACTTCAATTAAGGTTAAGTAATTACCGAATAAATAATAATAACTTCAATTAAGGTTAAACAACTAAGGAAAAGACAACAAGGCAATAAAGAAGCAACAACTTCAATTAAGGCACATAAGGGTTTAATTGGCAATAAGGATAGAACATGAATCAATCAATTCCAAATAAGACACATAAGGGTGAATTTAGTAAATGGAGGATTTAACATGCTAAAACAACTTCACATCTAATTAACATAAAACCTAAGATCCCTAAACGATCAAATTTTCCCAAATAAGCCCAAGTACGTACTCGTCACCTCGCGTACACGGCCTTCACATGACACAATCAGCACAAATGACTCAAATCCTGAGGGGTAGTTTCCCCACACAAAATTAGGCAAGATATTTACCTCAAAAAAGCTAGACTGATAATCTAAAATGACCTTCTCGAGTGAAGCAACCTCCGTACGGCTCAAATCTAGCCAAAATAACTTCATTTCATAAATAAACTCATAGGAAACAATTCCGGGTAATAAAGCTTTGATTTTAAATTAAAACTAAAAAGTTAACCCCGGGCCCGCACCTCGAAACCCGATAAAATAGATAAAATCTAAACACCCATTCCGATACGAGTCGACCCATACCAAAATTATCAAATTTAGATATCGAATCGCCCTTCAAATCCTCATTTTACATTTTTGAATACAAAATTCTCATTTTCTTCCATTCAATTCACTAATTTAATGATAAAAACAAAGATAAAATCATGAAATAAAATCAATTCCAGGTAACGATCACTTACCCTAAAAAACCACGTGAAGAACCCCTCAAAAATCACCCAGATCCGAAGTCTACAACTCAAAATATGATAAAAATGGTGAATCCCCCGTTTTTAGATACCTCTGCAGGAAAGTCGCATTTGACACCTGAGATTTATAAATTGCATTTGACACCTAAGACTTATAAATCACATTTGACACGTGAGACTTATGAATCACAATTGACACCTGCGATTTCCCTCTGTTCCCTCAAACACCAGAAAAACATTAGTCTTTCGCGACACTAAAATGGGAATAACTCTCTCATACGATCTCGAAATGCGACGATTCTTGTCGATATGGTTATGTAATTATGATACGGATCTGATGGTTCAATCGAATAAATAATCAAAGGTCGTTTGCACAATGCGGTACCCTTTATGTCAAAAGAAACGATGCTGAAACATCACATAAGAGCGCGGCACAATCCAAACCTATCTGAAACTCACCTGAGTCCCATGGGACCCCAACCAATATCTAACAAGTCCCCAGACATGATACGAACTTGCTCAAAGCCTCAAATTGCCTCTAGAAACACGAATCTCGCATCAATTCAAGCCTAAGAAACCTATTAATTTCCAAATTCCAAAACAAATGCCGATTCATACCAAACCAACTCCGATTGATTTCAAATTTTGCAAACAAGTCATAAATGACAGTACCAACCTATTCCAACTTCCGGAACCGGGATCCGACTCCGACATCAATAAAGTCAACTTCCGGTCAAACTTTCCAAAATCTTCCATTTTCCAACTTTCGCCAATTCATGCTGAAACGACCTACGAACCTCCAAATCAACATCCGAACACGCTCCTAAGACCAAAATCATCATACGGAGCTATTGAAACCATCAAAATGCCATTTCAGAGTCGTCTACACAAAAGTCAAACTCTGGTCAACTCTTACCGCTTAAGCTTCTAAAACAAGAATCTTTCTTCCAAATCAATCTCGAATCATCTGAAATCCAAACTCGACCACACACGCATGACATAACACATAATACAAAGCTGCTTGAGACCTTAAACCACCGAGCGGAATGCTAATTCTCAAAATGACTGGTCGGGTCATTACATTTCCCCCTCTTAAACAAACATTCGTCCTCGAACGGGCCAAGGACCCTTCCCAGGGAATCAAATCACCTAGTGTACTTACCATACATATTCTCGCGGGTGATTCCACTTCATCCCAATTCACATAAGCCCGACAACACTATCTCAATTGAAGATTATTCCTTCTACCCATACTAATAAACCTAAGAACCAAATTTCTCACCATCCAATCATTACCAAAAGACTCGATTCCCACTTTAACACATGGTATCAGCCTCAACCAGCTGTAACAATTCATTCCTACACTCACAAGGTACAACCAAACATCATAACACATCATGCATATGTCCATAGCAACATCATTGATCATAACAGCTACCCATAATCAAATACAGCACCGGCAATTAGCCTCATCTCAGTTAAAACCTCGTTTCAAACCTTCACAACACTAGCAACAATGCAAGAGACTTGGAGACCTCATAACTATTCTCTCGAATCAACAAGTCACATTTAATGCCACCTGGGCACACACATCGCAAGCTAAAACCTAATAAGCACAATGTGACTATGACTAAATATGCAAAAAGAAACACATAAGAGAAAACTATCAAACAAGCCCGACAGGCAGCACTCCCTATCAGCAGCAAACTACGAATTAATTCCACAAGGGAGAATCAAGTATATGAACAAATACAAGGATCTCATCCTAATATAACTCCACCACATCCTGCGGCCCGGTTCAAACATATCGATCACATAAAGGCATGAGGATCCCCATCCCCAGCTCTGAATCACAAGTAGAATACATATCATACCAACCGAAGCCTCCCACTAATTCAATTTTTGCTAACAAAGTCACAACTCATCCTGAACCCCCACCGATAGAGCATCAAAATCACAAATCACAACCAACCACCCAGAAATCACATCAAAACATATCATAATGGGTAACAGAAGTCATTTATTGTCTCATAGCTCTCAATAATGAATAAAACAAAACAATAGACACAGGCTACCACTATAGGATCTCCCAACAGGGTTAAACATATAAGTAGAGTACAAAATCACGAGGCTCCCGATATGTGAAGCATGATAATAGGACCCACCTCGATAATGAGTACCGAATAAAAATATGAATAGTGCTCCTCTATAACAAATCAAAACCATAACTGTAATGACACCACATGGTGTAGCAGCCTCAGCCATACTGTAGAAAGGATATCAACGGGCTGAGCCTCCCCCTTTTGGGCGTCCTCTAACCGCATGTCCTCCACCCCTAACTGGCTGTGCAGGTGGAGTAGAAACTGGAACGGTACTCATATCTTGAATACTCTACTGGGACACATATGTCCGAAGTCTGGGACAATCTCTCACCATGTGGCTGGTATCTCCACACTCAAAGCAACCTCTCCACTGACGTGACTGTAGAAGCTGTCCGGTATGGGTACTTTGAGACCCAAAGGTATCTGAAATATCGGGCGAAGCCTAAAATGCGAACTGAACTGCTGACCCACAAAACATCTACCATGGCGTGCCCTGCCCCATAATAGGGATCGGTAGATCCTCCCGGTCTACGAGCCCTCTTAGCCTCCCTGTCCTCTGTCTCCTAAACCCGTATGTCCTCTCTCCCCTGGTCCCGCATGCCCTCTATTCGGCGAGCGATCTCTACCACCTGCTGAAATGGAATGTCTGAGTCCAACTCCCGAGCCATGCTGAACCGGATATCATGATCGAGCCCCTCAATGAACCTGCGAACTCGCTCTCTAACTGTAGACACCAAAGCGGGTGCATGTCTGGACAAATCACTGAATCTAACAACATACTCTGACACTGACATAGTGTCCTGGAACAGTTGCTCAAGCTCCGCGTGGCATGCATCCCGAGAGTCTAGGGAACAAACTCTCTCAAGAACATCTCTGAGAACTGAGTCCGTGAAAGTGAAGTTGCATCGGTCGGGCAACCCAACTCGTACGCTCGCCACCACTGATGTGGCGCTCCCTTAAGTTGGAACGTCGTAAAAGCAACCCCACTCGTCTCCACAATGCCCATAGTGCGGAGAATAAGGTGGAACTCCTCTAGAAAACCCTAGGCATCCTCTGAAACCAAAACCACTGAAAGTAGGAGGGTGATAATTCTTGAACCTTGCAAGTCTAAGATGTTCCTCCTCAGTTGCTGCTACCCTAAACACGGGTTGAACTGGAACAACAGGTTGTGCTGGCATGACCCCTAGAACTGACCAACGTGAACTCGTTGCTCTGGAGTATGGGCGGCGGGAGTTTGAGCTCCTCCCCTGGTCTGTGAAGTAGCTGGTGCAACCGAAATTAACCCCGCCTGAGCTAATGTGTCAAACATGCTCAGGAACTATGCTAAAGTCCCCTGAAGTCCCGGGGTAGCAACAGGTGCCTCCGGTGCTTGTCCCCCAACCGGAGCTACTGGCAGCTCCTCAACTGTTGCTTTGCCAGGTGTTCTAGCTGCGGTACATGCTCCTCCTCGACCTCTGCCTCTGCCTCTGCCTCTGCCCTGGACCCTAGAACCACCGGCTCTAGAGGCAGCGTCATCAGTGACTATAGCTCGTGTTCTCATCATTTGTGAGAGATTAGAATGATAAAGGCTCAAACTCAAGATCAATAAACCCACACGATGGGAATGAAAAAAGTGAAGTCTTCCTAATAGTTATGTAGCCTCTCAAAGATAAGTACAAACGTCTCCGTAACGATCTGCAAGACTCTAATAAACTCACTTATGACTCGTATCACCTATGAACCTAGAGCTTTGATACCAACTTGTCACGATCCCAATTTCCCTTCGTAGATTGTCGTGATGGCACCTAGTCTTAGGGACTAGGTAAGCCTAACACTTACTGAATTAATGAAAAACTCAACCAAAAACTATTAAACATGAATAGAAATTTTCTATACAAAGCTTACAATCTCAAAGTCGGTAGTACAAGTCAAAAGATCTACTGAGTTTACTAGAAGATCTCTATGTACAACTATTCCGGAATAGAAATAAATAGTACAAAGTAAAATTTTAGAAGGTGACTCCGAGGCTTGCGAACACAACATCAGGTATACCTTGAGTCTCCACAGCAATGCTCGATTAGCTAGCTAATGATCAACAAACTCGAGTACTTGGATCTGCACAAAAATGTGTTGAAAGCGTAGTATGAGTACACCATGACAGTACCTAGTAAGTATCAAGACTAACCTCAGTAGTGTAATGACAAGGGACAGTCAAGACACCTATTAGACTTAATAACATGTACAAGTATGAATGGGAAACTAACAAGGAACAATATCAATCTAAAGCTAAGCATGATAACAATAATGAAACAATGCTGGTAATAGGAAACTAAAAGCAGCAATTAGCAACGAGACACAACAGGTAATAACGTCGTAGAGTAAGCTGAATACAGTTCAAGTCCGATGAAACCAAGTAAGGAAAAACAAGCACAATCTTAATAAGAGCAACCACTTTCTCACAACATTTGTTCAAGGACTTTCCCGAGGTACTTCACCTCATAGTCACATTTCACGGGTCCCAACTCATGAACCTTAATCACTTGGGTTGTCTGCACGGAAAACTCACGTGCCAACAACAATAATGATTCATGACCACACGGACAAGTCACGTGCCAATAGAACAACTCTCACGCAGAAGGCAAGTAAATGGGAGTACATGTAAATGGTCAATAACATCAGGATTCATCTTTTTAAACCGATATGGGTGATTAATTACGTGTATGCTTGTGCAACTGTTCTATCCCAATTTATGTCAACAAGTAAGAGTATAGACAATGAATGGCACACAAGAAACGATTACCACAAAATGTATAAGGCACAACTCACACAAGGTAGGCACACCACTACACAAATATCAACAATAACAATGCCCCCAGGCCATTACAACTCATCACAAATCATTTCCCGACATAGCCCACCTTGTCTCGCCATGTGCGAAACAATAAAGTAAATGTCTGCCTTGTCTCGCCACACGCGTACAATAATATTTCCACCTTGTCTTGCCACATGCGCAAACCCACATACGTAACCCGCCTTGTCACGCCGCATGTGCAAATATCAATAATAACAACAGCACGAAAACCTCACGTGCGAACATCCCGACAAAATCTCCTGAATAATACCACATGTACCAAAACATAACAACACAATAAAATGACTTTCAAAACATGTGCCCATATGCCACAATATTTCCTCAAAACAGTTTCAATACCACAATCACGCATAGCTCTCGGCTCAACAACACTGAGTACAGCAGCAACAACAACGATAACACAAGAGTACGGCAAGTAAACCAACACAAGAACTTCAGTACGCAAAGAAACGGAAGAACGAGTTCACAAAGCAAGACACAACAAGGAATAATGGTCTCAACAAGATTAGCTTAACAAGAGAGAGATAATGTGTAACAATGATTCCACAAAAGTGCAATTCTACGATAAGAGAGAAAGCATGAATCATTGACCCCAAATAAGAATATGTCAACAATAAAAGAGATAACAAAACTTCAATTAAGGCTAAGCAATTACAAAAAAAATAATAATAAGTTCAACTAAGGTTAAGCGATTACAGAAGAAATAATAATAACTTCAATTAAGGTTGAGCAATTACGGAAAAAATAATAATAACTTCAATTAAGGTTAAGAAACTACGAAAAAGACAACAAGGCAATAAAGAAGCAACAACTTCAATTATGGCACATAAGGATTTAATTGGCAACAAGGGTAGAACATGAATCAATCGATTCGAAATAAGACACGTAAGGGTGAATTTAGTAAATGGAGGATTTAACATGCTAAAACAACTTCACATCTAATGAACATAAGAACCTAAAAGCCCTAAATGGTCAATTTTCCACAAATAAGTCCGAGTACGTACTCGTCACCTCGCGTACACGGCCCTTAAATGACAAATCAGCACAAGTGACTCAATCCTAAGGGGTAGTTCCCCTCCCCTTCCCCCCTCCCCTGCGGCCCTCCCACAAAGTTAGGCAAGATACTTGCCTCAAAGAAGCTAGACCCATACTCTAAAATGATCTTGTTGAGTGAAACAGCCTCCGGACGGTTCAAATCTAGCCAAAAAAACTTCAAATCATAAATAAAACTCATAGGAAACAATTCCGGATAATAAAGCTTCAGTCTTTAATTAAAACTTAAACGTCAACGGCGGGCCCGCACCTCGGAACTCGATAAAATTCATAAAATTCGAACACCCATTCCGATACGAGTCCAACCATACCAAAATTATCAAATTCCAATATCGAACCGCCCTTCAAATGCTCATTTTACATTTTTGAAAGATTTTACAAAATTCTCATTTTCTTCTATTCAATTCACTAATTTAATGATAAAACAAAGATAAAATCATGAAATAAAATCAAATCCGAATAAAGATCACTTACCCCAAACAACCACGTGAAGAACCCCTCAAAAATTGCCCAAATCCAAAGTCTACAACTAAAAATATAATAAAAATGGTGAAATCCCCATTTTTAGAAACCTCTCCAGGCAAGTCGCATTTGACACCTGAGATTTATAAATTGCATTTGACACCTGAGACTTATAAATCGCATTTGACACTTAAGACTCATAAATCGCATTTTACACCTACGATTTGCCTCTATTCCCTCAAACACCAGGAAAACAACAGTCTTTTCCGACACGAAAATGGGCATAACTCTCTCATACGACATAGTAATGCGACGATTCTTGTTGGTATGATTCTGTAATTACGATACGGATCTGATGGTTCAATCAAACCACAAATCAAATGTCGTTTGCACAATGTGGAACCCTTTATTCCAAAAGAAACGACAATGAAACATTAAATAAGAGCGCGGCACAATCCAAACACATCTGAAACTCACCCGAGCCCCATGGGACCCCAACCAAGTTTACTAACAGGTCCTAAAACATGATCGAACTTGCTCGCAGCCTCAAATTGCCTCTAGAATCACGAATCACACATCGATTCAAGCCTAAGAAACTTATGAACTTTCGAATTCCAAAACTAATGTCGATTCATACCAAACCAACTCCAATTGACTTCAAATTCTGCACAAAAGCCATAAATGATGTACATATCTATTTCAACTTCCGGAACCGGGATCTGACCACAACATCAATAAAGTCAACTCCCGCTCAAACTTTCTAAAATCTTTCATTTTTCCAACTTTCGCCAATTCATGCCGAAACGACCTACGAACCTCCAGATCAACATCGAGACACGTTCCTAAGACCAAAAATCGCCATATGGAGCTATTGGAAGCAATAAAATGCCATTTCAGAATTGTCTACACAAAAGTCAAACTCCGGTCAACTTTTATAGCTTAAGCTTCTAAAATAAGAATCCTTCTTCCAAATTAATCCCGAACCATCCGAAATCCAAACTCGACCACGCACGCATGTCATAACACATAGTACAAAGCTGCTCAAGATATTAAACCACCGAATGGAACGCTAATTCTCAAAACAATTGGTCGGATCGTTACATAGGCAACCCTCAAGATCCACAAAAATGTGGTTCCTGCGGACTTGATCAAATAAGAGAGGGAAGGTTCAAAGATAATTAACGAATACTCACAACTATTACAAAGAATAACGTGTACTAGAATGAACAATGATGATATTAAGTATATAATGAATTATGTGCAAATGAAGTGTGCAAGTATTTTTAGTGTTTTTGAAATGAAATGATTAAAATATAGTGACTCATATGAAATATATGTAAAGTGGACAAGGGAATCGTATTCTAGAAGATAAGCTGAGTGTAAAGTGAGTTCTAAATAAAAAATAGTAAAATATTTGACAAAAATATATGCAATAATATGTGGTGTACAAAATAATTAAATATATATTCAAAGAGAAAATTTCTAGTGTATATTGAAAAATATGAAAAGAATTGCACCTAAAGAGTGCATGCTAAATTATATTGTTTGAAAAAAGTTTAAACTCACAAACTTAAAGAGAAAATGACTCATAATTAAAGTTAAAAGTCTTAGTTGGGTATCTGCAACAAGAGAAAGTTTACACTAAAGGATTTGAGAAAAAGGGGAAAGAATATTTATTTGCATACGGATGAATAGTTAGCAAGGAATTTGATCAAAGAATGGAGGAAAAGTCATCCTCGGATAATCTAGTGCATAATGAGTAAAGTGAAATAATTGATTTAATGAATAAGTAATTGATTTAATGGATAGATGCTATATAAGAGAACGCCTCTAAATATTTATGACATAAGAAAATTACCATATATAATAAGAAAATATTTGTATTAGGAAAAATGATCATTCAATAAGCAGCTACAAATCATCTTTCGAGCCACGGTCTTGAAACGCCATTTTTTGGGTCAAGTCCAAATGACTATAAGGAATAAGCCTATCAAATGACTAATCACCTCATAAAGAATTCTTACCAAAGAGTAGCCAAGGTAGTTGTCACATAGTGAGTGAGTATTTGAAGCACAACCATTTTATCTATGTCAAGATATGCATAATAAAATGTACAAAGCAAATTAATAAACGAAAATCTTTTTGGAGTTTGGTTAGAAGAATCGGATTCGAGAGAAAGTATAAAAGAAACTTTGACTTATAATTGAAACCAATCAATTTAAATATACAAAGTTAATCTTAGTTGAACACATATAATAAAAGAGGAAGAATTATCTTTGAATAAGAGTCATCAATTAACTTGAGAGAAATGATCAAATAGAGTAGGAAATTCTTATCATAAATAGGGAAGTATAAGAGAGAATTACCTACACAAATCTTTTCATGTGATAACAGGTTCTATCCTAAAAGGTTAGTTGGATAAAGAACAAATAAGGAATAAAAGCTTTGTTGAGGATATACAAGTAAGAAAAAGAATTACTCTTTTTTTCTTTTATAAAAGACAACAACAACAACAACAACAAACTAGTGAAATCCCACAAGTGAGGTCTAAGGAGGGTAGTGTGTACGCGGACCTTACCCCTATCGATGAAGATAGAGAGGTTGTTTCCAAAAGACCCTCGGCTCAAGAACGTAAAAAAATAAAGCAATAGAGAAAAAATAGCAACAACAATGTAATAAGATAGTGTAAGCAAATAATAAAACGAATAATGATAGAGATCCAGGGATATGAAACTACAAGAATAGTGTCAATCCTACTGCTAATACTGACATACCGTATAGAAACAAGGGACTAGGAATAGGAAGGTATTACTAATCTTAACGCATTCTCTAGTCTTGTTCTTCTGCAGGTACATGGCTACTGACGGAGACAAGGTTGTGACTGACATTACTTTAGCCGAGCTTTGGACTGAAGTAAGGGCACTTGGTACCCGAATGGAGAACCTTGAAAGAACTGTTAGTACTCAGAAGAATGCCGGGGAAGAAACTTGTGATGGTTTCACCTTAAGACCTAAACATGATGGTATTTTTTGTGAGGTGGAGAGTGACGAAGAGATAGTGAAAGCTAAAACCGAAGCTGTGGACCATGCCAGTACATTAACCCTGCTAGGTAAAATTTCTGCTATGATGCAACCAGGTGAGTATTTCTGAGGTAATGATAGTTCTAAACTGTTAATTTGCCTTTTCACAAGGGTGTTTACTTGAGTTCTAAAGATCAAGTTTATACTAATGTTCTCCTTTTCCCAAGTGTCGTTCTATGTTTTGCAGGAATATATGGACATGTTTGCCCCGCGAGGAGATGGTCCATTCCAAGTGTTGCAAAAGATCAACAAAAACGCCTATGTTATAGACCTGCCTGGTGGGTATTGTGTTTCTAAGACGTTCAACATTTCTAACTTAAGACCTTGTGTTGCTGGTATTGCCGCTTTCGGAGATGATGATGGCTCGATTTCGAGGACGAAATGTTCTCAAGAACGGGAGAATGATGCAGGAAAATTGATCAAGCTATGTTCATGCCATCAATGTTGGATAAGACAAGAAAAGGTGTTGGTTAGCCTTGGAGAAGAGTCAAGCGTTCACGCATCTTGTGTTGGAAGAAATATTTGTTGATGATGTACATTTATATTTATGATGTATTATTATGTTGCTATGGAATACATTGACTCTTACTTGAGGGTCCTGTTCGATCATTCTCTTACTTAGCTAAATTGTGGACTTTTTGTTAGTTATTTATTTCCTAGTTGATTTTAGGACGAGGCTCATTCTATATAAGCCTAAAGACTTCATTATTTTCAGAACCTAAATTTGATATTCAATACAAAAATTGGCAGCAACTTTGCTCTAAACTCGTGTGCTTTGAACTGTCTAATTTTTTGTGTGATTCCAAATTGAACTCGTTCCTTTATTTGATCGAACCAGTTTGCAAGATCATTGTTGTCTTGAGGGTTGTTCGTATAGTATAGGTACTCCGTGACTTCATCAAGAAGGTAAGTAGACTAGTTCCTACTTTTTTTCTTGATAGTTCATTGAGCGTCTTACTTCTATCCTTTTATCTTATTTTCCGTGTTTTATATTTTATCAGTTGGTATCAAAGCTTGGAAAGAGTTTGTTCTTATAATCCCAATCCTGTTCTTCATGCCTTAGTTTTAGGGTTTATTCTTGAATTTCGTTTTTGATTATAAAAAAATGTCAAAGAAGAGAAACAAAAAAAAATCGAGAACTGATTGTTGATTGTAGTTGCTATAACATCTAGGGTTGAGATCTTGAGGTCTTCATTGTTAAAACCCGTTCTTGAAACCAATCTTGAAGTTCTTGATCGTTAAAAAGCCGTACTTGAAACCCTAAGCTGAAAACTTGAATTGAATTGAATTGTTAGATGAGTATTCCATTGTTCTAGGTTGAATTCTTGAAGTTCTTGGACATCAACTTGTGGTCTTGAATTAGTTCACGTTAATCTTGCGAATTTTTGAATTTCTTGGACGTCAACTTGTAGTTCCTTAAATAACTCATGTTAGTCTTGAGAATTCTTGAAGTTCAACCGTCCTTGACAAATTTGCATTGAATTCTTGAAGTTCTTGAACATCAACTTGTTGTTCTTGAACTTGGTGTCTCAAAAACGTGTAAAACTTGGAGGCTAGGAAAAGAGGAGAATAAGAAACACTAAGCCTAGTCTAAGAAGGAGACAACTCCCATTCCAAAAGGGAGAAGTTTCAATGAATTGTTTCCAATTGGGATAAGGAGAAAAGGGGAGAAATCCAAAGGGGAGGAGAGAGAAATTTCGGTCTCTCCAAATAGAATAGGAAAGCCTTTAAAATTTCCTTACTTCCTAAATTACCTTACTTCTTTGATTACATTATTTCTAATTAGTAATTATTAGGTAATTTCCTACTTAAATAATTACTAATTTTTGAGGTTGTAGGATCTCATTCTGAAACCTTGATTTTCCACTTTCATAGATAATTCTTTGCTTCTTGTGCTCACTTTAAAAGTTGTCCGTTTATCGAGTCACATAAATTCACTCACCCCGAGGAGAACTGTTGAACTTGTGAACTTGAAAGATCGTTGAGGAGCTTGATCAATTAGAGGAAGCCATTTTGAGGACAAGTGCGAAAATCCTACCCGAAAATATTGAGTGAACCTGAGAGTCATTCAAAAGTGAGTGAGGTATTTTACTAATCTTAACGCATTCTCTAGTCTTGTTCTTTTCCAGGTACATGGCTGTTGACGGAGACAAAGTCGTGACCGACATTACTTTAGCCGAGCTTTGGACTGCAGTAAGGGCACTTGGTACCCGAATGGAGAACCTTGAAAGAACCGTTAATACTCAGAAGAATGCCGGGGAAGAAACTTGTGATGGTTTCACCTTAAGACCTGAACATGATTGTCACGACCCAAAATCCCAACCATGATCATGATGGCGCCTCTCATGAAGACAAGGTCAGCTAATTAAACTAAACTTCATTCAAACAATTAAACAATACAAAAATAATATAAGTACGGTTTAATAATAGCAATTTGCGGCAAAATACAATGAACCATCCCGACTACAGCCCGAACCGGAGTGTCACAAAGTCATGAGCAACTAATGAAAATCCTAATAATAAGATTACTAATACAATATCTTGGCACAATTGTTCGAAGATACTGTAAATAACAAGATAAAAGAGATACGGGGCTGCGGGTGCCAACAGCTACCTCGTAGTCTCTGAATCGCCGCTTTGACAGTAGTAATCAATGTCTCGGAGCGGAACCGATAACGCCTGAATCTGCACACATGGTGCAGGGAGTAATGTGAGTACTTCCAACTCAGTGAGTAATAATTATAAATAACAACTGAGAGTAAGAAAACACATAAGACATACAACAATCCATAATGAAACAGTAAAACATGTAAATAATCAAGTCAATAACATGAAGTAAAAGAAAATATCATGACTGGCCAAGTCATATCTCGTGACGGCGTGTCACCC
>MCJB01051043.1:0-12458 GCA_002018475.1 Nicotiana obtusifolia
ACATATATATAATTTTAGGTTATTTTTGAATTTTTGTAAGTGATCTGAAGTGAAAATTTTGAAAAATAATTTTCTAGAGTTTTTCAAATTTTTGAAATTCATATTCAAGTGAAAATTTCATGGCCAAACATAGATTTCGAAAAAAGATGAAGAAAATTTCGAAAAAAAAAAAATTTACAGCCAAACTAGCCCTAATGTATGCAGCTGGATTAGATCCTATACCATTTTTGTTACAACCGTTCCTTCTGCTACCTCAAAGACAAAGTATCCACCAAATTTCTTCATTGATGGGTGCTCAATAAACATAATTAATAAATTATTGACCATTATCTGTACAAAATACTAGTACTGTTTATGGAGCAATGGATGCTCTCACACCCATAGGGATGTATGTGGATTCGCCCATGTATATACTATAACTATCGATCAGTACGATTTAACATGTTGTAGCTGTATAACTTACTATTTTTAAGTTTGGTAAATATTATTAATCATAAAAATGACATGTAACTATCTTTTACATGACCTAGTTATATAATTATATATTTTTTACTCCGTTACTACATAAAACTTAAACTCAATAATAATAATTTACTGAAATCCAGTTGTTGTTTGAAAGATTTTGATCGGTATTAAAGAGAATTGAATAGATTTCACCTGAATAAATGTCCATATTTTCTACAGAAAATGGTTGAACGTAGTTTCCATCTGCTTCAACCACCACCATTTTGTGACCCTATATATGTAAAATCAAAACAAGTGTCAGAATTATTTCTTATTAAGCTTTTGTAAAAGGAAGTCAACTTTATTTTTTTTTGTCGAATTCATAATTTAAATTTTATGTGTTTGAGTTCAGGTTCTATCTCAACTCGTTTGATTTACTAGTTTTAAAATTAATTATTTATACTTATTTAATTTAGTGAGACTATGTTGTCCGAACCATAAAGTTATTGGTTTCAAATGAACATGTACCTTACATTTTATATTCGCCCTTAGATTCAAATGGATTTTCATGGCAAAATAGTCACAGACGACCAATGTGCTCGTATTTGTTGTTTACGTCAAATCAATAAACAAATTTTACGTATTTGCACACATATTTTTATTACTTAACTATGGTTAATTAATGTACGTTCTCACCTCATTTTATCACTTAGCCTATTATAAGTTAATAAGGTCTGGTGTAAATTAATCTCAAGCGCAGATAAATAAAAAGATATATAAAGAGATTATAAATCATAATTTTAAACTTTAAAATACTATCTTAACGTTAAAAAGATCATAATAGAAAAATATTGACTCCTTAAATAGAGTAGTAGTGTAATTTTCAGTTTTAGCCACTTTAAGAATTACGTTGCCCAACTTTATTTGGTGGGCACAAAGGTCTCCCATTTATGAACTAAACTTTCTTAAAGCTATGTTGTTTTCAACTTTGCACCACTAATGTCATCAAATTCTCTTTTCAAATGCTGTCCCTTATCTTTAAAAAATAATTGAGACGATATAAAGAAGATTAGTTGCGTAAGCACCAAATCAAGAAGTGGTCCAAATTATTTTAACATTCTAAAAAGATTTAAAAGTCATTTCTCTTTAACAAAAAATTAAAAATTCAACGATAAATTGTAATTTACCCAATTGTGACAACTAATATGAATAGTGAGGTCACTCTATCACTTATAATACCCGTAGTGTATTTTATGTTGTCTACCCGCCGGGTCGTGTTTCCGGCGTTGTTTCTTTAAAGAAATTAGAGTGCTCAAAGTAATCCTACGCACTGTATTCATTAGCATAGGATAGCATTATAGAATTTCGATCCTATTACGTTGGCCTTCGGGATCGGAATAATAATAATCTATAATAAATTCAATCTTTACCTTGGAAATGTAGCCTCAATTTCCAAAACTATCTAACATCAACTCTAAATCCTACTACAGACTCAATATTTAACAGCTCTATCTCTGACGCTATATAATTTTAACGTCAAAAATTCTCAATAAAAAAAGATTAAAATACACACAAATAACTCACACATTACTACTACTACTACTACTACTACTACTACTACTATTATTATTATTATTATTATTATTATTATTATTATTATTATTATTATTATAAAAAGAAAGTCCAGAATCGATTCATGAAACTATTTTCGAGTAGCAAAAAAAGAATAATAACTTTGTAAAAAGTTGAAAAAGAATATTTACTTTTGAAGTGAGAAAAAAAAAGAGAGGCTATTTTGTTCCTTACCCCAATGGCCAAGTTGAGTGAAGACAATGCAGTACTGCTAGCCACTCTAAGCCTATAAGTCTTGTTTGGATGGACGTGAAGAATCTGGGGTGCGTACTGCTCATCTCCTCTTAACTTGCACTGAGGAACTGATGATTTGCTAAATTGCGCCGCAAGAGAACAATTAAATTGACCTCTTCCATTCATCAACAAACTCTGGCTTCCCAACAAAAGGAAATTAAGACTCCATTTTAAAAATAAATTTTTAATACAAAAAGTGGTCAATAATTCTTTAGCAATGCATAACTTTTAAATGTTTAATTTTGATAAGTTATGTATTCTTTTATCTAACAAGTGCCCCTTTTTACGTATTTATTTAGAAGGTTAAAAAAGGAATAGGGATATTGTGAAAAGATATTATAGAAAAAACTACCTATATACTATTATATCAATCTAAAAAATGAATTTGATCGTTTGGTATAATGAAAATTGATTTGCGTAAGTAATTGAAAGCTTGGCAAGGACAAGGCTGCTTACACCCTACCCTCCTTTTACACCATCTAAAAATACATTGGTATGTTATTAGTCGTTTTAATTGAAAGCTTGGATCGATTGCAAAGGAAAAAAATATTGACTCGCTATAAACAATGCCTTAATTTATCTTGCTCTGTATGTATGTGTATATATATATATATATATATATATATATATATATATATATATATATATATATATATAGGGTATAATGTTGAATTTAAATGTATAAATTAAAAACCACATAAAAAGTTCTAACTTCATCCATATATTTAATAAGACAATAATTTGTTTAATATTTTGAATAGTGATATTCTTTTTTAGAGAAAAATAAGAAAGTTAATTTTTTTAATTTCAATGAAGACCAAAATACTAAATGCATGATTTTTTTTAATCTGTTGGTAGATAAATTTATCCGATACTTATGTTGATAGCAAGTATTTCATAAAACTAATCGAGGAGTACGTAACCCGATATGGACACCATGATTATAAATAAGTAAAAAATAAGGAAGTAATATGTGACCTGCGGTTCACCAATCCAACGAAAAGGCTTAGAAGAGAGGCCAATTTGTTGATCTTGGGAACTTTTGTGCCACCAATCACTGAGTAATAAATTGAATTCTCCATCATAATGGAATGGCTCTTTTTCATCTTTTGCAACTTCTACTATGAGTGAACCATATAATCCTGCTGATTTCTGCATCCCATAATGTCCATGGTAGAAATATGTCCCTGCCTGTTATTTAAGTATAACAACGGCGTCTCAATTCCAAACAAATTAATGCCGAATATTAATCTTCACTTCTTTATAAGTTCTCTCGTATTGTCGTTGTACCAAATAAAATAAAATAAAAAATAAATGAAATAATCCTTTGCCTCCCATAATGTCCATGATAGGAATATGTCCTTGGCTATTACTAAACTACCACACAAATATAATAAACCCAATTCTTTTAATTCCATTTAATTTTGGAATTTTAAAATTGGCTATATAAACATAATGTATCATGTTCAAGGAAAAGTGGATAATATTGTATATTCAGGTGGCACTGGCTTTTGGATATATGGTCTTTGTGGGTCCTAAAAAATCTAACTATTATAAAATAATTCTAACTTTGGTCAATGTTACATTTTGTCAAATTGTTATTGTTCAAAAATATTTTAATGTTTAAAACAAGAGATATTTTTTTTAGTAGGAGTGCTAATTAAGTAAGACGTATAAGAGAGATAAAAAATAGTCTCGACGAACATCCTCGCCCATCTTTGACTGCCTGTTAGGAGGATTATGTTGGACCTATGGGATCTCGTTACAACGTTCTTTTTTTTTTTTACAGAGATTTCTTGTGAAAACTTCAATCTTGAAGCATGGGCAGGCAATTAAATATTTAAATATTTTTTTTTGGTCTTGTTTTTTAGAGATATATTACCTTGTCAACTTTAAACTTGTAAACAAATGTCTCTCCAGGGTTAATGGGACATTGGGAGATTGATGCAGTTCCATCTGCCCATGGTGTTCCACGCTGTAGCAAGAAATTTAGGAAAACCCCAAATGTAAAATCAAAAAAGAAGGGTAAGAAATTAATAAATATTAAATTATTGCACAAATGTGAATTAAAAGGACCCTTTACATGTTTAAAAAAGGTCATTGTAATTCCTGCTCATGTCATTTCATTAAGTCCATTTCAATCCAATATTATAAAAATTCTAAAATAAAAACAAACTAGCACTTAACGTTCTCTATATTTTCTATTTGTATGCATATAAATCTCGAATTCACATCTACTTCGCAGCAAAGAAAGAGAATACGAGTAGAGAAATTGGTCAACTCATCAGGCTCATGACATGAAGATTGCAGGTTCGAATCATGTCCCCGCCTAATCAGTGGAACATTGTTCACCGGGATAGAAGGCCGGTCCCAACCCGTCTAAAAACTAGGGCTAGTGTTCAGTCTTGGTTGGTTTCAACTTTTTGCAGGGTGATGACACTAAAAGATTAAAAACTCCTAAAAGAACACATAATTAATTAATTAATATGTATCGCCTCTATAAATCTTTTTCTTCCATTGTTCCTTACATGAATTATAGGAAAATCTTCCTCCGGTTTGAAATTCGGAGACCATTTTTTAAGCCGCATTATTTAACCTTCGATCTCAGTCAATTTCTCACCAAACACTATTAAAATCATCTCAATTGATAAAATCAGGAAAAAACATTGCATGAAGATGTCAATATACTAGCATTAAAAAGAAAAAGAAGAAACTCCTCTCTAATATTTTTTTATGTTTCTTCTTTTTGTATGTTTTATGTTTCTTGAGGATGGGGCTAGATGCTAACCTGTGAAATTCCATGCCAGTGAATTACAACTCCTTCAGTAAAAAGCTTGTTAGTAAGCTCAACAGAAATGGTGTCACCAGTTCTTGCCCTAATAGTTGGACCAGGAAACTTTCCATTTATAGCCATTACCACACCCTCTACACCATCTGGAGACCAATGCATGTACTCCACTCTCCATTTAAATTGCCTTGTTTTGGCCATGGCTGAAATTATTGACAACTCCAACAAGAAGAAGAAGAAGAAGATGCCTAATAAAGACATCTTTTTTAATTCTTGATATGTGAAAATATGGGAGTAAAATAAAAAAGAAAAGTTGATCACAGATATATAGGGAAAAGTTCAAAGCTCACACTATTAGTGGAGCTCTGTACTTCATTTATGGAACTTTCATAATGCTGGATTGTGTGTGTATATATATATGTTGGCATAGATACACAATCTAAGTTTAAGGGGATTTACCTGGTACGTATAATTCAACGGGATCCTATCCTGTCCTGTAGTCTACAGCCTAATTAAAAAGAATTCGGATTTACTTTTTCAATTCACATCTACGAGCGATAGTTCGGTACCCCTATCAGTAAAGGAGGGGGGAGGGGATAAACCATGTAAAATATCCTGTCCCACATATTAATTGTACAATTTTGGCTAAAATATCTTACATCTTGCATAAACAAGTAGTCATTTTATTTTTATTTTTGATCTACTTGGTTAATTAAGAATATTTAGACAACTACTATTATGATTAATGTTGTTATAAGATGTCTTAATTAAGGAGTGTGCTAAAATCTTGATATATAGTAACATATATGGACTATACAGAGTAAGAATTCATGTTATTTTTCATATATCAAGGAAAAAGTTAATCTCCCTATATGTAAAACTGATATGTCGCTCGTTATCAAAATTCACAAATTAAAGAATGTTTTTTTTAGTTAAAAAGATTTTTCATTAATTAGTACGTCCATTACTTTTGGATAAGAATGTTTTTTTTATTTAATTTAAAATTTTCTATCCATTTCTTCTTCCATTAATTATTTATTTTTTCTTATAACTTTGGAATAAGGTTCTATTATTTGTGCATCTGTAGATGTAACACCAGGGGCATATATTCCTATATTTTATTCATTCGTGCTGTGTCTGAGGATAGCTCTTCTGTATAAAAAAGAAGAATAAATACGTTAAAGAAAAGTTATAAATAGAATTTATGCTAATTCTTTGTTATAAAGAACCAGGAATTCAGAACTTCCTGTCTTCAAGAGAAACAATCACGAAATTATAGCTAATAACAATATCTTCAAGATAAAGCACCATATCTAAAGACAACATCTTCAAGATAAAGCAACTTATAGCCAAAAATACCACAGGCCAAAGTTGATCAAAGGCCACAACTCTGTAATCACTAGCTATTCTTTGTAAAGATTAACCTCATTAAATATCATGGAATAGGGGGAAAAATGTTTATAATTGACAATGGAAATACTGGTTTGAGTAATAACATATGAAGCCAGTCTAATCAATGGTCACTAACAAGATTCTAGTACAACAAAAAGTTCTTCCTTAACCAACAATTTCTGCAATTGTAAGGTCAAATCCTACTGTCTGTCTTTTTAGCCTCATTCTACTTTCTTGCTCTCTTCCGCGGCGACTTCTTCAGTGCTCTGTGTTTTTGACTCGTCAAACTCCAACAACTATTCAACCGAAAATCAAGAATACAAATTCAGCCTTGAATAAGATATATAATGCTTAGAGAATACTAATATTGGACTAAGACAAGTTCAATTGAAGAGACGTAACCAGTAACGATTCAGGTGTAATAGTTATTGGAGATTTAGATCAGACCCCATCAGTAGTTGCTCTCATAACCAAGATCATGTTTAACTCTATGAAAGAAACTAAGGAAAGTTTTAGAGAAGCTAGGGTAGTTTTAAGTTCTCTTCTCGAGTTTGTTTTTTGACTGTGCGGGTTAACCCGGTAATTTCATTTAACTTATTCATAGCATCATAGAGGCTCCATAGATGAAACTTGTATTATTTTGGGCTAAGGATACACTTATGACATTCGAATAACTATTTTATTTCATATCTTGAATTATGTTTTGCCGCACTTTATATCAAAAGGATAACTATCTCATATTGTTCATTTAATATTATAATTAATTAAATGAAGTGAGTTATATGGTTACGAGTTGGGTGTGGAATACATCAAAATGGTTTGCTCGATACAAATGAGTTATATGGGTACGAGTTGGATATGTAATACATCATAATGGTTCCTTCGATACAAGTTGGTAGGCACTGGGTGCTGGCCACGTCGCAATCTATTTCGGGGCATGACAAACTTGTAGAGGATAAAGCAACATTAGAGATTGTTCTTCCATTAAAAACACATATAAATAAGCGGAGACTACAGTCTGAAATAGTGGTCAATGAAGTGGGATGAAAACCACGAGGGATCGTCGTTTGGTAATGAGGTATAAGGTTGGAAAAGATGTAGGATAAAATATATACTTTATTTGGTTGGCGGTATAAATTTATAAATTTATACCGCCAACCAAATAAGGTATAAATTTAATCCCAGACTTAATCCAGGATATCCCATCATATCCCACTTTATCCCATCAAATGTAGGATTATTTTATCCCATCTCTCATGTGGTATAAATTAATCCCAGGATTATAATCAGGAGATAATTTAGTCCGCGTACCAAATGACCCCTGAAAGACAATGGTTCATATCCCAACCGAAGCAAAAAACGCTAGGTAATTTCTTCTCATCTACCTAATTCTTGGTGAACAGAGCTACCTAGTACAAGTATAGCTAGTACAAGTACTAATGGGATGTAGCAATGGTGGACAGAGCTACCTAATACAAGTATAGCTAGTACAAGTACTAATGGGATGTAGCAAGTACTTGACGTGATAGCCGAGATACACAAGTTGGTCATGATAAAAGTAAAAAAATGAGAAAAGTGCACAGTTTATGATAATCCCTGAGGAGATTTTCCTTATTTTTTTGCATTTTCATCTTCACCGTCCCATTTTTCCTCTTCCTTTCCTAGTTACAAACAAACCATGAAAAATGCTTTTCCCTTATCTACTCCTAAACGATGTTACTGAGAGAAATTGGTAGACAAGACATGCTTGGCCAAAAATGAAATTCTAATATCCATAATCTCATATGGTACACGACAATTTGGAGTAAACCTTGCAAACATTCAAGGGCCACAAACAGTAGGGACAGAGGCAAATGGAGTAAGGAAATATAGATTATCAAAAGAAAAGCTTACCGGCTTCACATCCCCATTCCAAACGCAATGCACGGCCAAAAATCCGATTACAGCTGGAACAATATATAACAATGCAGGCTGGAAAATAGAGGAGCAAACGAAGTGCCAAGTAAAATAACGAGAAGCTTGAAAAATAAGGGCACAATAGTCCTGCTTCAGGAACAAAACATTTTTAAAAAAAATCTGAGACGCCAACCTGTGCCGCTTGAAACCAGTTCATAACAACAATTGTTGAAACCACACCAACTGCGTATCCCAAAAATGCACTGTTAAAGTATTGAGGCTCTTTCCCTCTGGAGACATCAAAGCGGAGTGCCAATGCCACAAAAATGCCTGAAGAATAGAAGTGGTCACAACATTAAAAATCTATTTATTTAATCAAAGAAACAAGCCGTCGTCGTAAGAGGATAATTACTAGTTCATGCCAAAAGTTCAGTGGTGGAAAAATCCACCGCCAATTCATAAGATTGCCTCTATAAACAGGTAACACAAACAACAGGGATTTAAGGGAAAAAGGATGTTATACCGGGAATTACAATATCCCCAAGACCCAGCATTGAAAACGGACGTTTCAAATCTGCTGTGGGGAACAAAAGCTGCAAAAGAAAAAAAAGAATCATTACCATAGTGTAACTACGAAAAAGTCTGTAATGACAACTTGGAAGAAAAACTAAATTAAAAAGGAAATATCACTATGCACACCTTGATAGGAGCATCAAAAGACTTAGCGACACTAACCATCACCGGGGTAAAAAAGACCCAGAAGATGTCATACACAAAAAGTCCAGCCTGCAGTTTAAGAACATAGAATGCATTCAGCACAAAGACGGTATGTTAACGCATAGAGAAAGTGCAAAAACCAATGTCATATAAACCCCAGGGGATCTTTTTACTGCTTGACCATCAGGGGTTACAAATTTGCAAAAAGGATGTGTCTATGTAATGCATGCCATAAGAGATGGCTCGTTATACGGTCCCGCTTCAACTAATTGGTCATGCAGTTTTGGCCCAATAAAAACAAACATAACGACATCTCTGAACTATGCACCAATAATTAATTAAACATAAAAGTAAAACCTCTTTGTACTTACCAATAGTATGGCGCCAGTCTTAAATGATCCAAGCGAAAGCATTTCAATCCCCTGCAAGTTAACAGAAATAAGCATTCAATTCAGTGTCCAACCAAGCTATGAGAAGGTTGTTTCACGATATCAAAGCAACAGATAGTGTAAGTTTGCTATTTGTGCAGACAAACCTGAATACAAAATGCAAGTCCCAACACATTGTTAGCTAGCCAATGCTTCTGTTTAGCATACCATACACAGAAGATAGTTCCAGGGATTGCAGCAACAATCTGGGACCTTGTGAACTCAACCTCCAAAGCTGAGAAGGAAGCAAATAAAACTTCATTCTAGAAGGAAGAAAACCAACAAATTCCCCTCAATGGATTGAAGAAATCTTTAGTCAAAAGGAAACAATAACAAAATGCTCGATCATTTTCAAGAATACAATCATAGATCCCTTAAAAGTTTGCTGATTGCATGCGCCCATGCTTCAAGTTGAAAATGGAGTAGACTGGAAAATATGATTTCTTCTTGGAAATTCAGAAATATCCCAAGTATGTAGGATTAGAAAACCCCAATAAGCTAGTCAATCTGTTCAAACACATAAGTATATGACTTAAGGATCCATGAGTACATGCTCATCAAAACCATATCAGGAGATAAAGGTAAAGGGTTCTTATGGCAAAGTTTCAGAAAAGGTACGTCAATCACCATATAAACAGCCAAACAATACATACTATGTGGACTCTACTGAGAAAAATAAGAGAATACCACAAAAGACCATGAATTTCAAAGCCCGGATTTTATTTTATTATTAAAAAGAGTCCAACTACTGTTGTCAGAATAGCCAAGAACATGTCCACATAAAAGAAATACGGGAAGTACCAGTTTATGAGCTACTCCACTTTGGAAGGGGGAAAAAGGAGTACAATACTTCAGAAAGGAAAAAGAAGTTCAGTCAACAAGTGGCGTTGTCAAAAGAGCCGTGGAGGTGAACCCACACAGCGGGAGTGAGAATGCCTTCAAATGATGATTTTACAGGGGTGCAGGAAAAGAAGAATAGCCACAGTGAGCAAAACACAACTCAGAATCTTTTGGAAAAAGGAGTCAGTCACCAACTAGCATAAAACAAGACAAAAGGTGGTCCATACAGTTGAAATATGGGATTGGAAAGCGCCATATTATGAGATCTTCATTCCACTTTTTCGGCAAGAATCGTTTGATAGCAGGTAACAGTATTGCACTGTGAAGCCCCAAAGAAAGAGAAGATATAAGTATACATAATGAAACTAGTACTTAGAAAATTGAAAAAGAATATATAAAGCATAGTAGCATGACCCATACGGGGAGAACATACGAAAGAGCAGCAATGCCAAGCACAAAAAAGTAGCACGTCAATACAGCATTAACCAGGTCTTTTGAGAGGAACTTAAAAAGCAAGAACAACGACAAGAGCACTGCACTTCCGACCAGGGGGAATCTCATTGCATGTTCGTTAGACATTGTCTCCTACAAAGTAGAATAAAACAAGTTTAGGAAACATCAAAACAGATAAACAAATAAAAGAGAGGATGCAACTTGGAGTCCCGAAAATATACCGAAGGTGGAGTTGGCTTAACAGAACGGTAGCAACCCACAAAAACAGTGAGGCAAGCTGTTAATACAACATTTAAATTTGGGTCCACATTCACGACCAGTGGTGCCAAACTCAAACCTGACATTCACAACCAAAAACCAAGAGTTCTCAAGGTAATTCAAACAGCACGAATTTAGCGACAGGAAGGGGGCTAAACACTAGCATATCAATCGAGCAATCAATCAACTACGCCTCAGTCCCAAACTAGTTAAGGTTAAGGGCCAAATACCACTAAACCTAGTAAAGTACATAAAAATGATGCCTGTGGGCCCAATGCCACTACATTTGATCAAACAGCACATTAAAGTCAGCGAGCTTAAGAGTTACAGTAATGTGAAGCCAGTGAGAATTTCCAGAGTTTTGATCCCTTACAATGAGCAACAAAAATTTATGGCAGTTTAGAGTAGGATACTAGGTCTTATGTTTGAGATGCAAAACTAATCTGTTTAACAACACATATGAAGTGAGGAAAAAAATAGTAGTAATAACTAATAACAGCTATTAATAAAAAATGGATGAAAACATATAGTAAGATCATACGCAGTGGCGGAGCCGGAATTTCTGCTAAGGGGGTTCGAAAAAGAAAAAAGTTAAAAAATTAAGAGAAATTGTAGCTAGTGGGAATTACCAATGACCTCATAAAGATTTTGAACCTCATTGACCGCTAAGTTATGCTTTTGGGTTATAACAAGGGGATTCAAAGCATAACATATAGAGGTAAGAAACATATTTTGTCTTTTATATATAGTGTAATTTTTCCGCAAAGAGGGTTCGGTTGAACCTCCTTCTGCCCCCCTAAATCCACCCCTGATCATACATATACAGTTGTAGAGTCTATTTTCTCTGCAAATCTAAACAATGCACATCCAAACACTCATAAATCCACTCTTCATAATCTACGGAAAAAATTAAGAATCACGAGTTCTAAACAGTCATCAAAACGGACTCAACAGACACTGTGCACGTCTCATATGTAGAACATGGATTACTTTATTTTCATGTTTTGACAAGCACACATCAAAGTCATTGTGCTATGTAATTCAACAACCAAAAAAGAAACATGATTGAACCAAATCGAACAACGAAACCAAACCTGCTAAAGCAAGATTTGCTAGTCGCTCGCTACTCTTCATCCTCACAGAAGCACACTCCTTTCTTCGCCCCAACGTGACAGAGATAAGCTACAATAAACCAAGAAAAAAAGTATTAGTAACAATAATCAGCATTTACATCTTTTCAGGACCATAAATAAGAGAAAAAGATGCAATTTTTACCAGCATTTCTCACCAAATTTCAGAGAAGTGTAATCTTATCAAGATTTGACCAGTAAAAAAACCTCTGAACATTTCTATAAAAAAAAAAAAAAAAAAAAATT
>MCJB01051043.1:12478-30622 GCA_002018475.1 Nicotiana obtusifolia
TAAAAAAAAAAAAAAAAAAAAGCAATTCTGGGAAAGGAATAAATTTGCCTCTGAATATGGAAGCTCAATTAACGTAAAACTTCATGAATAAAAAAAAAAAAAAAAAAAAAAAAACCCGATTGTCTTAATTAAATGAATTTGCCTCTGGAAAACTAGAAACTCAATTAACTGAAAATTTCAAAAAATCCAAATTCTCAACAAAAACCCAATAATCTAAAATGCATAAATCTGCTCTGGGAAAAAAAAAAAAAAAAAAAAAAAGGAGACCCCATTCAATTGAAAATTTCAAAAGTCAATTTTTTCAATGAAAATCCATTTAGCTTAAAAGCATGAACTTTCCTCTGAAATACATGAAAACCCAATTTTTAAAAATATTAAAATTCTACATCAAGCATTTCAACTACAACAACAACAGCAAATAATTGAAAATTTTCAAAAAATCAAAAAAATCAAGATAAACCCAATAAGCTTAAATACATGAATTTTCTTCTGAAATACATTAAAATCCAATTATATAAATTCAAATTCTACATAAAACAAAAAAAACAATTAAAACTTCCATATTTAATTTTTACCTTACAAGAAGAAAGAACTGATCTTGGTCTCTTTATCCTTCTACTGATCTCCAATTACACAGATCACGAGAGGCTTTTCAATAAGATAGATATTTGGAACGTTTTAATTTTGACTTTTTGGCTCTACCTTTTTTAAGTCAAAATAGGGTTTTAGATTTTGGGCTAAATGCATTATTAACAGTTTTATTTGGGATTTTGAAGGATTTCAATTGGGGTACGTAGGGACTTGTTGTCTCAACCAATAAGAGACTTCCACGTCAACTTCTCACCATAAATGTCATTTATTAAAGGGATATTCATGTAACCATTATTAAATTAAACGTGAAGGGTCCATCGTGGATAAACAAAAATAATCAATTTAGTACCTGCTTATTCTTGTTCGGTTATTAATTCTGTGATAAATTATCCGATAAAGTATACTTGCCAGAGGGTGAAAGAGGATAAGTTATTTAGGATAAAGCAACAAAATTGACATTCACATAGTTAATACAACATATAAAATAATTAATAAGAAATAGGCCAAATTCATCGATAGCCCCTTAAAATTGTCTAAATTTTTCACTTAAACACTCTATTTTAAGTTTGTTTTATTTGAACACTTTAACCGAACTATTATTGTGTCATTTAGACATAAAAAGCGAACATGACAAGGCAAATCTGGAGTAACCAACGAATTTTTCCGGCACTTAATTTTTTTTAATCACTTTCCAGTCTCTCTCACTCACAAATCACTCTCAAAACAATGCAACGCAAAATAAGCTCAAATTTGTAAAGGAAAGAAACGGAAAAATGCCAAACCCAAGTATTCCACCATCACCACCTGTTGGTCGAATATATTGCTGAAAACCCAAAATGTTTTCCTGTTCCAAGTTGGTTGAATCTATGGCTCAAAAATTAATAGAAAAATGAGTTTGGATCAAAAAGAAGAAAGAATGGGATGATATGAGATAGAGGGAGAACAATATTTAATCTATGGCTTAAAAGATGGCAGAAGAAATGAGTGTCGCACCTTTTGTGCTTGACTGCCTACAAATTTGTATGTCTAAATAACACAGTTAAAGCTTGGTTAAAGTGTTCAAATGAAACAGGCTTAAGATAGAATGTCTAAGTGAAAAGTGTAAACAACTTTAAGGGATTGCCGACGTATTTTGCCTAATAAATAATATCATGATAAATAATCCCAATATAATTAATATCAACATAACTAATCTCAGCATAAGTTATCTTCAAACCAAATGACCCCTAAACGTTTATGATTGTATTTATTGGTTTGACGTAAATCCTAAAGTGTCATGGTAATTTTATTTTTGATATTATAGTTTTTTATTCAAGAATAGATATTTATTTGCACTTGATATTTGCATCAAAACATATCTACCTACCAGAGGTAAGTGATTAATAATGTTTAAAATAAATATTTATGAAAAAGGGCCATGTATGTCCCTCTACTAGCTAAAATAAGTCATATGTGTCCCCCGTTATACTATTCAATTAAAAAAGTCCCTACCGTTTGTGCCTAGAAATTATAATGTCCCTCTGTCGTCTACTACTAATTTTAAAATAAAAATATTTACGTGTTAGCCTTTTACTGGATGAACTAAACCCACCCCCTATTTTTTAATTGACCCACCAACCAGGTTAATTTTATCCGACCCACCCGATCTTTTAATTGAGAAAGAACTCCAACACATTGGTTCTCTCATTCCCTTCCTTCAACCAACGAGACCAAGTTAGGGTTCTTCCAAAAAGAGTTCAAGAGGAAAAGGGCTACTCCGATTTCTTTCATTATCACTTATGTGATGTTATTAGGCTGTAAATTATCCAAAAATGTGGTTGGCATGTCAAAAAATAGTTTTTCATCCAAGATGAAGTGACACCGTGGGAAATTTGCTAACCACTTCACTTCGACTACTCTTTTTAACCCTGGACGGAGATGCTACAAGTGTCCAAAACCAGAAGTAACTGACTATTATTATCAAATTTTGTCGTGTTTGAATCTTTTTTATAATTTAATGAATTGTTTCCCTTTGATTTGTTTGAATTGTATTTTGGTTTTAGAAGATGCTTCATGTGGTTATTGGGAATGGTCAGATGATCCTATTCCCGATAGAGCGATCATTGTAAATCAACAATTTAAGGTCTCAGTTGAATGAGGCAAATGTTAAAATCAGTATTTTGCAGTCGTCATTGGACAATATTAAAATTAAAAGGGATAAATTAAAGGAGAAAATAATCGTTAGGAAGGCAAGAAACCATGTTCTAATGACTAAATCAGAGAGAAAATTCTCAAGATGAAGATTTTTATTATTATTTTATGTACCCTTTTTGTTGGAATTTTAGCTGCTAGGGTAATGAGTTGAAGTTGATTATGATAATGTATTTAGTAGGGAATGTTACCTCTCTTTTTTATGTTTTGTAATTCCAAAATTACGTAGGCTCATATCAGATGAATTCACTTTTGTTTAGATTACTTCAAATCTTGTAACCTTGATGATTTAAGTTAACGTTTAAGTTCTAATGTTAATTGCTCTTGTTGGTTCTACCATAGATTTGAGTTGAAGTTTAAGTTGCTCTTGATGTTATAAGTTGAAGTTTAAGTTGCTCCATACCAGTTGGTTGTTTATATAGTAAGTCGCAAACTGCAGATTCAACAAACTGCACAAACTGTAGATTCAATATTAACACAAATAACATATTCAACAAACAACAGTTTGCAGATTTAATAATTGCACAAACTGCACATACTGTAGATTCAACAAACTCTGCACATACTACACATGAAATAAACTCTGCAGATTCAACATACTACACATACTGCATATTCAATATTAGCTGCAAAACTGCAGATTCAACATACAGCACATCATGCATATTCAAAATTAGCTGCAATACAGCACATTAGCTGCAAAACAGCAGATTCAACATACTGCACATACTGCAGATTCAACATTAACTGCAAAACTACAGATTCAACATTAACTACTGAAACAACAAATTAAATAGTAACTACATATTTCATTACACAAAACAAAGTCAGATTTGTAGATACATGGATGTCATATTATACTCCCCCCCTCCCCTCCCCCCAAAAAAAGCTGGCACAAACATGGTGATAAAATGTAGACCTGATCGGTTATTTTTTGAAAATTAGCGTCCCGTTCGGTGACTTAAGAATTCGAGCAGCTTCGTAGTATGTGTTATGACTTGCGCGTGTGGTCGAGTTCGGATCAGATTGATTTGGAAGAAGGGTTCTTGCTTTAAAAGCTTAAGTAGTAAGAGTTGACCGGAGTTCGACTTTTGGGTAGACGACTCTGAAATGGTATTTTGATGATTCCAATAGCTTCGTATGGTGATTTTGGATTTAGGCATGTGTCTGGATTTGGATTTGGAGGTCTGTAGCCTAATTTGATGCATTTTGGTGAAAATTGGAAAGTTGAAGGTTCGGAAGGTTGAGAACTTTGATCAAGAGTTGACTTTGATGATATCGAGTTCGGATTTTGGTTTCGGAAATTGGAATAGCTTCGACATGTCATTTGGAGCTTGTGTGCAAAATTTGGGTTCATTCCAAGTTGATTTGATATGTTTCGGCACGAGTTTTAGAAGTTGGAAGATTTGAAAATTCATAAGTTCAATTCGAGGTGCGATTCGTAGTTTAGATGTTGTTTGATGTGATTTGAGGCCTCGAGTAGGTTCGTGTTATGTTATGGAACTTGTTGGTATGTTTCGACAGGATCCCGGGAGCCCTGGGTGTGTTTCAGACGAGTTTCAAATTTGTTTCCATGTTTTTGGCAAGTCTGCTTCTGGTGTGTCACACCTGCGCATTTTGGAGCGCAGGCGCGGAGCTGCTTCTGCGGGATATTGATCGCAGATGCAAAAGTAAGCTTCCAGATGGTGTTCCGCGTCTGCGGAGCTCTAAAGGGTCGTAGGTGTGATTCTTGGGCTGATTAGTGAAGGCCGCAGGTGCGGTGAATTTCTCGTAAATGCGAGAGCGTAGATGCGTAATTTTTGTCCGCAAATGCGAAAATGGATGGCAGAAGCGTATATTTCGAGGGTTTGCCATTTTTATCATATTTTGAGTTGCAGACCTTGGAATTAGCGATTTTTTGAGGGGGTTTTCACGTGTTCGATTGTGGTAAGTGGGATTTATCCGAAATTGATTATATTTCATGAGTTCATAATTATTTTTATCATTAAATTAGTGAATTGAATGAAAGAAAATGAGAATTTTTGTAAAAAATTTCAAAAGTGTAAAATGTGGATTTGAAGGACGATTTGATATCGGAATTTGATAATTTCTGTATAGTTGGACTCGTATCGAAGTGGGTGTTCGAATTTTGTAAAAAATTTTGTTAGGTTCCAATGTGCTGGCCCGGGGTTGGCCTTTTGGGTTGACTTTTTAGTTTTAGTTAAATATCGAAGCTTTATTATCCAGAATTGTTTCTTATATCTTTTATTTATAATATTAAGTTATTTTGCTAGATTTGAGCCGTCCCGAGGTTGTTTCACACAAGAAGTTCATTCTAGAATATCGGTTTAGCTTCTTTGAGGTAACTATCTTGCCTAACTTTGTGTGGGGGAAATTACCCCTAAGAATTTGAGTCATTTGTGCTAATTATGTCATGTGAAGGTCGTGTACGCGAGGTGACGAGTACGTACTCGGGCTTATTTGTGGGAATTTGACCGCTTTCGGCTCTTAAGTTCTTATGTCCTTTAAAAAGTTGTATTATCATGTCGAATCCTCCATTTACTAAATTCACCCTTACGTGTCTTATTTGGAGTTGCTTGATTCATGCTCTACCCTTGTTTCCAATAAACTCGTATGTGCCTTAATTGAAGTTGTCGCCTTTTTTATTGCCATGTTGTCTTTTCCGTAATTGCTTAACCTTAATTGAAGTTATAATTATCTTTTACGTAATTGCTTAACCTTAATTGAAGTTATTATTATCTCTTCAGTAATTGTTTAACTTTAATTGAAGTTTTGTTATCTCTTTCATTGCTGACGTATCATTATTTGAAATCATTAATTTATGCTATCTCTCTTATCGTCGAGTTGTACTTATGTGGAATCGTTGTTGTTCGTTATCTCTCCCCTTGTTGAGCTATTCTTGTTGAAACCATTACTCCCTGTTGTGTCCTTCATTATGAGCTCGTTCTTTCGTTTCTTTGTGTTCTGTAGTTCTTATGTTGATTTACTTGCCGCATTCTCGTGTTATTGTAGTTGTTGTTATATTGTTGAGCCGAGGACTATGCGTGGTTATGGTATTGAAACTGTTTGAGGAAATATTGTGGCATATGGGCACATGCGATGAAAGACCTTATATTGAGTTGTTATGTTTTGGCACATTGTTGAGAGAATTGTCGGGGTGTTCGCACGTGAGTTGTCCATGTTTTTGTTACTATTGATATTTGCACGTGCGGCGTGACAAGGCGGGCTCTCTCTCTCTCTCTCTCTCTCTCTCTATATATATATATATATATGGGGGGGGTTGCGCATATGGCGAGACAAGGTGAGAATATTATTATACGCGTGCGGCGAGATAAGGCGGGCATTTACTTTATTATTGCGCACATGGAGAGACAAGGTGGGCTATGTTGGGGATGATTTGTGATGACTTATGATGGCCGGGGGACATTGTTATTGGTAATATTTGTGTAGTGGTGTGCCTACCTTGTGTGAATTATGCATTTTACCTTTTGTTGTATTTTTTCCTATGTACCATTCGTTGTCTCTACTATTACGTGTTGACTCAAGTTGTGATTGAATACTTGCACAAGCATACACGTAATTAATCACCCATATCGGTTTGGAGAAGATGAACCCTGATGTCTATTTATCATTTACATATATTCTCGTATACTTGCCTTTTGTGTGAGAGCTATACTATTGGTACGTGAATTGTCCCTGTGGTTATGAGTTATCGTTACTGCTGGCACGTGAGTTGTCCATGCAGATTTGAGATATTGTCACTCCCTTAGCACGTGAGTTGTTCGTGCAGATATGAGGTGTTAATGGTATTGGCACGTGAGTTATCCGTGCGGTTGAAATTTGTAATGTAGGCACAATATGCCGAGTGATTTGGCTTCGTGATTTGGGACTCGTGATTTGTGGTTTGAGGTTTTGTACCTCGGGGCAATTCTTGAATAAATCTTGTGTGAAAGCGGTTGTTTTTATTGAGTTGTTACTCGCTTTCCTCTATTTGTTTTCACCAGACATAAACTGTGTTCAGCTTACTCTACGTCGTATAACTTATTTGTTCCCTGTTGCTAATTGTTGGTGTAGCTACCAAGATTAATGCAGTCAATTATGTCTCTCCTAGAAGTTGGTTAGCTACCTCTCATTTTGTTCTAGGATTCTTCTTCTTCATAGGTCATTTGTGGCACGCGAGAAGGGCTCGTGCAGCTGCAGCAGGATTTGAAAAAGGAATTGATCGTGACTTTAAACCTGTTCTTTCCATGACCCTTCTTAATTAAGATGAGACAGGAGATCCAATACTTGAATGAGGTAAAAATCACTTTAATTCAATCATACATCTTGGAATCAGCCTAAGTTTTCCTTTTTTCTTTTCATTTTTCAATTTTTTTTCTAATTTATATCTAATCTATTTTTTTGGCTTGGCTAGGTGGGATAGCTGAGCCATTCCCTTTTCTTTCGGATAGCAGGTTGGGCAGATTTTACTTTATCATGAATCCGTTGATTCTATATGACTTATTACTACTCCCCCTTTCGCACTTTATTCGTACATGGAGTGGGATGGGGGGAAATGGAATTTTGTTTTTTATAATCAATAATGGGCATGTTAGATCATATATCTATATACTGATAGATAAATCAACATGTGGATTCGCACCTGAGATCTTTCTACAGATAGTGGGGGTATCCACCCCTATGACCATGTTCTATTTGGAGGAATAAATAAAAATAGTCTTTCGGAGAAATGGCCGAGCGGTTGATAGCCCCGGTCTTGAAAACCGGTATAGTTTTAACAAAGAACTATCGAGGGTTCGAATCTCTCTCTCTCCTTTTTTGCTAAGTCTCTAGTATCCTATTGTGAGTATTATTTTGTTATTTCCACCATGCTTAGCTTTATAATGATATTGTTCCTATTAGTTTCACATTCATACTTGTACAGGTTATTAAGTCAATAGGTGTCTTGACTGTCCCTCGTCACTACTTCGCCGAGGTTAGTCTTGATACTTACTGGATACCACCTTGGTGTACTCATGCTACTCTTTATGCACATTTTTGTTTCAAATCCAGGTACCTTGGAGTTTTTTGATCATTAGCTAGTTGATCGGGCATTGTTGTGGAGACTCAAGGTATACCTGTTGTTGCGTTCGCAAGCCTCGGACTCACAATCTGAAATTTTTCTTTGTACTATCTATTTCTATACCGGAACAGTTGTACATAGTGAATTTCTAATAAACTTAGTAGAGTTTATGACTTGTACTACCGGTTTTGAGATTGTTGGCTTGTATAGAAATTTCCATGTAGAAAATTTTGCCATTAATTCAGTAAGTGTTAAGCTTATCTAGTCCTAAAAACTAGGTGCCATCACGACATCCTACGAAGGAAAATCGGGGTCGTGACAAGTTAGTATCAAAGCTCTAGGTTCATAGGTGCTACAAGTCATAAGCGAGTTTAGTAGTCTTTCGGATCGATACGGAGACGTATGTACTTATCTTCGAGAGGCTAGGGAACTATTAGGAAGACTTCACTTCTTTTGTTCCTATTGTGCGAGTTTAGTGATCTCGAGTTTGAGCCTTTGTCATTCTATTCTCTCACAGATGATGAGGACACGAGCTGCAGTTACTGATGACGCCGCCCCTGAGCCAGTGTTGCTAGAGGCTGGGGCAGAGGCCGAGGAGGAGCACGTGCTACAGCTAGAGCACCTACCAGAGCAGCAACTGAGGAGCCACTAATACTCCAATTGGGGGACAGGCACCGGAGGCGCCTGTTGCTACCCTAAGACTTCAGGAAACTTTAGCACAAAGCATGTTTGGTACGTTGGATCAGGCGGGAATGATTCAGGTTA
Source organism: Nicotiana obtusifolia (assembly GCA_002018475.1). Taxonomy (NCBI): domain Eukaryota; kingdom Viridiplantae; phylum Streptophyta; class Magnoliopsida; order Solanales; family Solanaceae; genus Nicotiana; species Nicotiana obtusifolia. The sequence goes on from MCJB01051043.1 coordinate 21,087, forward strand.
CACCAGCTACTTCACAGACCGGGGGAGGAGCTCAGACTCCCGCCGCTCGTACTCCAGAGTAGCAAGTCCACGTTGGTCAGGTTCCAGGTGTCATGCGAAACAGCCTGTTGTTCAAGTTCAGCCCGTGGTTAGGGCTGCAACATCTGAGGAGGAACAACCTAGACTTGCGAGGTTCAAGAAGTATCACACTTCTACTTTCAATAGTTTGGCTTCAGAAGATGCCCATGGTTTTCTAAAAGAGTGTCACCGTATTCTCCGCACTATGGGTATTGTGGAGACGAGTGGGGTTGCTTTTACTACGTTCCAGCTTAAGGGAGTAGCATATCAATGGTGGCGAGCATACGAGTTGGGTAGCCCCGCCGATGCAGCTTCACTTTCATGGATTTAGTTTTTAGAGATGTTCTTGAGAGAGTTTATTACCCAGACTCTTCGAGATGCATGGCGCGCTGAGTTTGAGCAGCTGCGCCAGGGCACTATGTAGTGTTATAGTATGCCGTTAGATTCAGTGATTTGTCCAGACATGCACTTGCTTTGGTTTTACAGTTAAAGAACGAATCCACAGGTTCATTGAGGGGCTCAGTCATGATATCTGATTCAACATGGCCCGGGAGTAAGAGACAGATGTTCTATTCTAGCAGGTGGTAGACATCGCTCGCAGATTAGAGGGCATGTGGGTTCAGTCAGTCCAGTTTGCACTTCAGGCTTCGGACGGTATTTCAGATCCCATGGGTCTCAGAGCACCCTTACCGGACAGCTTCCATAGCCACGTCAGCGGAGAGGTTGCTTTGAGTGTGGAGATACCAGCCACATGGTGAGAGATTGTCCCAAACTCCAGGCTGATGTGTCACAGCAGGATATTCAGGCTATGAGTTCTGTTCCAGTTGCTGCTATCCCTGCACCGCCAGCTAGGAGTGTAGGCCAGGCGAGTAGAGGACACCCAAGAGGGGGAGGCTCGGCCTGTTGATATGCTTTATATAGTAGGGTTGAGGCCGTTGCACCAGATGAAGCGTTTTCATGTGGGTTGATATGTTAGAACTGGGCTGCATGCCGTGGTGAAGTTACATTAGAATGAGATCCTTTTGATTTGTTCATATATTTTTATTATCCTTGTGTAATTGATTAGTAGTATGGTACCGATAGGGAGTTGTGTTTGTCGGGCTTGTTTGATAGTTCTCTCATGCGTTTCTCTTTGCATATTCAATCATTTTCACGATGTGCTTATTGGGTTTTAACTTGCGAGGTGGGTGCCTAGGTGGCATTAGAGGTGACTTGTTGATTCGGGTGAATGATTATGAGGTCCTCTTGTTTCTTGTATCATTATCAGTGTTGTGAAGGTTTGTAGGGTTCTAGCTGGTATGAGAATAATTATCGGTGTTGGGTTTGATTATTGGCAGCTATTGTGATCAAAAATATTGTTATGGGCATATATGTGATGTGTTATGTCGTGTGGTTGTACCTGGTGGGTGTAGGCATGAGTTGTTGCAGCTGGTTGAGGCTGACACCGTGTGTTCATGAGGGAATCGAGTCTTTGGGAAATGATCATATGGGGAGAAATTTGGTTCTAAGACATACCAGTGTCGGTGGAACGAATAATTTTCAGTTGAGATGGTGTTGTTGGGCCTATATGGATTGGCGTGACGTGGGATCATCCGCGAGTATAGGTATGATAAGTACATTCAGTGTTTGATGACTTCAGAATGGTTCTTGGCACATTCGATGACGAACGTTTGTTTAAGAGGGGGAGGTACGTTTGTTTAATAGGGGGAGGATGTAATGACCCGACCAGTCGTTTTGAGAATTAACATCCCGTTCGGTGGCTTAAGGTCTCGATCAACTACGTATTATGTGTTATGACTTGTGCTTTGTGGCCGAGTTCGGATTTCGGATGATTCGGGATTGATTTGGAAGAAGGATTCTTGCTTTAGAAGCTTAAGCGGTAAGAGTTGACCGGAGTTGACTTTTGGGTTGACGACTCTGAAATGGTGTTTTGATAATTCCAATAGCTTCGTATGGCGATTTTGGACTTAGGCGTGTGTTCGAATTTGGATTTGGAAGTCTGTAGAGGTTAATTGATGCATTTCAACGAAAATTGGAAAGTTGAAGGTTTGGAAGGTTGAGAAGTTTGCTGAGAATTGACTTTGATGATATCGAGTTCGAATTTTGGTTCTGGAATTAGAATAGCTACATTATGTAATTTAGAACTTGTGTGCAAAATTTGGGTTCATTCCGGGTTCATTTGATATGTTTCGGCACGAGTTTTGGAAGTTGGAAGATTTGAATATTCATAAGTTCGATTCGAGATGCGATTCGTAGCTTCGATGCTGTTTGATGTGATTTGAGGTCTTGAGTAGGTCCGTGATATATTATGGAACTTGTTGGTATGTTTTGACGGGATCCCGGGAGCCTCGGGTGTGTTTCGGACGAGTTTCGAATTTGTTTCCATGTTTTTGGCAAGTCTGCTTCTGGTGTGTCGCACCTGCGCTCCAAAAAGCGCAGGTGCGGAGCCGCTTCTGTGGGATATTGATCGCAGATGCGAAAGTGAGCCTCCTGATGGTGTTCCGCTTCTGCGGAGCTCTGAGACACTTCTGTGGAATCACAAATGCGAAAAAAGGGTCGCAGGTGCGATTCCTGGGCTGATTAGTGAAGGCCGTAGGTGCGGTGAATTTCTCGCAAATGCGAGAGCTTAGATGCGCAATTTTTGTCTGCAAATGCGGAAATGGCTGATTAAATGCTAGATTTAAAAAGATAAAAAGTTGTAATATATTCCAAGAATATTTTAAAGTTCTATTAAAAGTTTTACTTAATCACCTCTACTTCCTTTACATCACCACATACTTACACACAAGCACGGATCCCTTTCTTAAAACTAATGACTTATGTTATTCTTCTAACACCTTAAATAGAATGAATAACTTTAAATAGAATAATCATAAGAGATATTAAGAGAAAGGGATTGAAAAAAAATAAAACAAATCGCCAACAATGGTACCCTGCCTTCTCTTCTTTTACATGACTGTGCCTATATTTATCCTATTTTTTTCTACTACAAAATAATACTACCAATATAGGGATAAAATTTGATAATGGAGCCATTGATTTGTTATGTATGTGAAGGAAAATAAAGTGAGTTATGATCAAGCGGACTCAATATTGGTGGAGCCATTGGGAGGCATTGGTGGATTGGAATGGAATTACAAGCTGAAAAGTCTCATTAAGAAATATTAATTTCTCATGGAGATATAATAGACTCCATCATGTTCAGAACCGTTACTGAACAAAGTACTACCATCGACTCACCAAAGTTTGGTGGGGGTGGAGGTCGAAGAGACAAGGTAAGTCCAAAAATATTATGGTCGAAGAGACAACGTTCTTCTCAAGCTAAATTTGTGTCATGTCATAGCAATGAGCTTAAATTATGTAAAAAGTTTAATTATCAAGACAATTGAACCAGTTATAGCATGTTATTCATTTATCTTAAAGCCTTCAAGTTACCTTATCAGGCTCTTTATATGAAAAATCTCGTTATAGGTCAACTTAATATGATAGTGTCGCAACTTTTTGCATTTCCAGTGTACACAGCGTAAATTTTATAGTTATATAAGCATCTTTCAAGTCAAAGATATGGATGCACCTGTTGCTTCATACTTAAGTTTGCTAGTTCCTTTCCATTGAGAGGATTCAACTAAGTGTCCAAATTTGCTTTAGGTCCAAAGATTTCAAATCCTAATATGACATTCTTGCACTTTTCTGAATTCTTGTCAAAATTCCCGACTTTGCTACTTATTTAACTGATTTGTGATTTGCTATAACCTCAAGTAGTTAGTGAGGCAACTCCATTGGAATATTTAACTGGTATCAAGGGAACATTTGGACATTGTGGCAGCCAGTCGGTTATAAGATCTCTATATTTTATAACTAATGCAAAGGATTATGGACCATTTGGGTCTGAGGCCGGTGGAACCCCATTTTCACTTGTGATGAAAGAAGGTGTAGCTATTGTGGGACATATCTTGATGCTATTGGTGTCTATATGCAAAAACTTGCTACTCCCAATTCAGCAAAGGAACCTATGGTTGAAGACATTGAAATCCGTGACGTATGTCGTGATTATTCCCTCCTTCTCTTAATCACCTCCACTTCTGTTTCTTCACCTCGTACTTCAGTAAATGAACTTGAAGCAAAAACAAATTGAGGCAGATGAACCTATGGTTGAAGAAATTGAAATACATCACATCTATACTACTTTTTCTCTTAATATCATGAATCGGATAAATTTTGTTTCTTGTTTGTTTTATTTTATTTCTTTTCGATTAATTGTGACTTGATATACTAAACCAACAGATGCATGCCATGTGTCTGCACATAAATTTCTTTCACTTAATATATATTCTTACGTTATTAAATCGCTTAACCATTATAAGTTAGTATTTTTTTTATACAAATACCGAGTACGAGCAAGATTTTGCTATCAGAGACATGTGCATTCACTATATTATAATAAAAAATAGGAACTTATTGATAGAATTAAACTTCTTGTTGTAAGAATTAAAAAAACAACTAAACATTATAAAGCTTGTCATCCTGGTTAGTTATGATTTTCAAGAGGTTGTGTTTATATGTTTGACAATTACTTCTATTCATCTCTTCCTCGAAATGGTTAGAATAAATCTTCACTAAATCTAGTAAACCATTTTCTTGACATGCTTATTTTGGATATATAATATTTGGTCTTTTGGCAGATGTCATTTTCTACCCTTCGCAAGGATTCTCTCGATGTTCTAGATTTCATAGAGAGCTTAAAGAATGAAGAAATTCAAAAAGTTGTTGATGTGGATCTAACTGAAAAGTTGATATTGAAGCTGGACTTCCTCCTTCTGAATCTCCATCATCTTTCCAAGTATCATGCTGAACAACTTTGTCCATTCATGATCGAATATGAGATTCTTCAGAATGTATGTGGCAATATAAGAGATTTCCACGAGTTGATAGGGAATGGTTGCGTTGGGCATGAGATTGTTGAATGTCTTACCTCAGTTTCAACTAATGGTTGAGAGAGTAGGACGCTTCCTATGGCATAATCAAATTGGACACTCTCGACTCTTCAAGCTAGCACATATATTCTTGGAGATTATTCCAACTCAGTTGGGGGTTATGCATATATGTTTTACAAATTTGAAAGCTTCAATATCAGCAAAAGTTGGACGCTTTATTAAGCAGATCCTATAAACCTCTCCAGACATTCTTAGAGACTAAATGATTCATCTACAAGAGCACATGATAAATATTATTACCGCTAGCACTTCAGGGGATCGATAACATTCATATCCTGATAGAGTTCCTATTAATCATTCTCACTGATGTGCCTAAGGACTTTATTCATAATGGCAAGTTGTTTGAATTCCTAGCACGTGTAGGAGAATTTACCAGGGATGTATCAGTTATTGCTCGCGACTTAGAAGAGAAATCAAAGAATGCAGAGAGTACCAATGAAACAAACAGTGCAACTCTAGGCTTGCTCGAAAATATTGAACTCCTGAAGAGAGAACTCAAAGATGTTTACCTGAAAGCCCCAAACTCATCTCTGCTTTCCAGGAGTGATGGAACCATGTTCATGCATCTTCTACTTAGACACTTAAATGATTTGCTCAATTCCAATGCTTATATAATTGCTTTGATAAAGGAAGAAATCAGGATGGTGAAAGAAGATCTAGAATTCATATGATCTTTCTTCGGGAATGTTGAGCAAGAATTGTATAAACATCTCTGGGAACATGTTTTAGATGTGGCATACGAGACAAAAGATGCCATTTATTCAATTATTGTAAGACAATGGTCTCTTACATCTTATTTTCTCACTTCCCTTTGCCATTGAAAAGATCAATCTTATCAAAGAAGTGGCCTCAAATTTATTTGAGAAGATTCACAAGAACATGGGTGTCATTGTTGTGAACTCTCCCAACAAGCCAGTTGAGTGCAAGTCATCAATAGCTGGTAAAATAATCGTAGGCTTTAAAGAGGAGACATACTTGATAATTAGGAAGCTCACCAGTGGACCAAAAAACACTAGATGTCATTTCGATCACTGGTATGCCCGGTTCGAGTAAAACTACTTTGGTGTACAAAGTGTACAATCATAAGTTACTTTCTAGTCACTTTGACATCCGTGCATGGTGTACATCAAAAGTATGACGAGATAGGGTTGCTGGAAAAACTTTTTAATCAAGTTGTTGGCTCAGCTTCGAAATTCGGTGAGAATATTGATATTGCTGATATGCTACGGAAATATTTGTTTGGAAAAGAGGTACCTTATAGTCTTAGATGATTTGTAGGACATTGCCACATGGGATGAGTTGACAAAACCTTTTCCTGAACCTGAAAAAGAAAGTCGAATTATTTCGACTACTTGAAAAAGAAAGTGGCTATGCATGCGCAACGCCACAGTGATCCTCTTGACATTTGATTGCTAAAACCGGAAGAAAGTTGGGAGTTATTAGAGAAAAAAGGTCTTTGAAAAAGAAAGTTACTCTATAGGGTAAAATATGCTATGACACGTGGCCGTCCAAAGAAGGGACACGTGGAACCCAAGACAGGAGAAGGGCCAAAGACCGCATCTCTTCGTGTGCATGTTAAGCCGGACACAAAGAATATTTTCAAAACCAAATTTCCTACAAGTTTTGTTGAACCCTTGTTGGTGGCTATAACATTGCTTCCATCAGGCGAAGCAACAGGACATCCATATAATTTTCGCATATTATGCAATAATATTAAACAACCTGTCATATGATTCGATGCCCTGTGTCAATGATCCTTTATCATCTTTCTTTTTGGTTCTAATATGTATAATTTTGAGGTTATGCCTCTTTTCCTCTCCCTAAATTGATCCTCTAACCTTTGAATCTTAGTATTCAGCGGGCAACAAAGAAATATAGAGATGAAAACAGAGAGACACGACGTGATTAAATGCTAGATTTAAAAAGATAAAAAGTTGTAACATATTCCAAGAAGAAGAGCGTTATTGTTATATGTTATTTTTAAGTTTTATTAAAAGTCTAATTTTTATAGATGAAAAATTAGGTTAAGTATTTTTCATGTTTCTCCTTTTTATTTATAGACTAATTTATAAAATGATCACTTAATAAATCACTGGTAATTTTTTGTGACCATACCATAAAATTAACTAGTTCTCACATATGTTGTGATTATTTCCTCCTTTGCTTAATCACCTCTACTTCCTTTATTCACCTCTTACTTGCACACAAGCACGGATCCCATTCTTAAAACTAATGACTTATGTTACTCTTCTAACACCTTATATGGAATGAATAACTTTAAATAAAATGATCATAAGAAATATTAAGGGAAAGGGAATAAAAAAAAAATCAAAGGAAATCGCCAACAATGGTACCTTGCCTTCTCTTGTTTTACATGACTGTGCCTATATTCATTTAATTTCTTTTATTTGTCCACTGCAAAATAACACTACCAATATAGGGATAAAAATTTGATAATGGAGCCATTGATTTGTTATATATGTGAAGGGAAATCATATGAGTTATGATCAAGCGCACTCAATATTAATGGACCCATGGGGAGGCACTGGTGGATCAGAATGGAATTACAAGCTGAAAAGTCCCATTAAAGAAATATTGATTGCTCATGGAGATTTTATAGACTCCATCATGTTGAGAAACGTTACTGAACAAGGTACTACCATATGCTCACCAAAGTTTGGTGGGAATGGAGGCCGAAGAAACAAGGTAAGTCAAAAAAATTGTGGTTGAAGAGGCATTATTCCTCTCAAGTTACATTTGTGTCATGTCATAGTAATGAGCTTAAATTATGTAAAAGTGTTATAACCCTTATTTGTACGTGTTAGTTTACACATAAGATAGTCTACCTTGGTTCGAGAAGAGAATTACCTTTGAGACAATAAGAGTTTAGTCCTATTGGTCCTAAACGATGCAAAGGTGTATAAGGGCGGTTAACAAGTATTAGAGGATAAACGAGTTAAGGATGTTGTAACTCGCGTTTTTGGGAAAATCGATAGGTGTTTAACATTACCAAGATGTCATGTTTTAAGGTATTTGAATGATATGATATCCGTTTCATAAGTCTTGAAGTCAAACGAGTTATGAAACAAAAGTCGACAAAAGTTGTCGCAACTTAGGTTCACAATTTTACTTAAACGTTATGTCAAATGTTTCTGAGATTTTCTCCCAATTTACAAGGAATTACGGGGTGATATACCTACCAAATTAAAGGTCTATGAGTCTAGTTTCCAATTCTTCAAACCGTTTGTCAATACGATCTCGGAGTATTGAGATAATTGTATTTCCGTAGAACTGCGCAGGCTGGTAGGTGACAAGTAGGTGCATCACCTACTTGCCAAAATTAAGGGCTAAAAGTTAAAAGCCCCAAGTCGGTTAAGAGAGGGCTTTTAAAAGCTTCTAAAGCCAGATAATTCACTATTATTTCACAGCTTCAAAACCTAAAAGAACCCCTGCAACCCCTCCCCAAAATAATCCCAAACAAACCCTAATCGATTTTTCCCTCTTTCAAGTTCTAGTTGAAGGTAAACCCTAGAGTTTGAGGAACCAAAGCAAGGGATGAGTTATCTAACAAGCAAGGTGAGTTTACTGATCTATTTAATACATTTTTTCTACTGTTAAGTCTTGGTAAGTCGTTCTATGTGTGTAAGAACTCACGGGACGGTGATCGGAAGCCGTGAGTTCGAGTTATTCACTTGTAGCGAACTGTTTTGTGAACTGTTTTGTGTTGCTGAAAAGCTACATGTTATACTACTGATTTGTGGAGTTTTGGATGAGGAAGGGTGTGGAGAAACACCATATATGTTTAGGGTTGTGGCCTGATAGTTGTTCATACCATCTCCGGATCGTTTGACACGACTATAGTGGCCATTGTACGTATGAAGTGATTGGTTTGTGCGTGGACTGTTTTGGGAGGCTCAATATGATTCTTATTGATGTTGTTTTGCTGTTTTGTGACTGTTTGGACTTGTGTGAAGTCATATATATAGGGGAGGTGCTGTCCGTTTTATTGCAAAATAGGTTACAGTCGATACATAATAGTTGCGACGCCTGAACGATAACGCTAGTATCCTTTCTCTTATTGTAGACTAAGAAGTCGTGGAAGTTTCATAGCTTGAGATTGGAAAGTATTGCAAGGTATGTGAGACTATCCTTTTCCTTCTTTTGCACGACTCTGACTGTACACAATGCAATGAACGAACCCCAAAGATACTCTACTCTTAGAAGGTAGCAGTACGTATATTGTTTCCCCTCTTATGGGAGGATTGATATGTTATTATTTCACCATGGTAGTATGACAATTATGAGTCCAGCATGCATTATCTATTTTACTCTACCGAGCCGCGCTATAGTCGGCCGGGTATGGCACCTATTGTGCAACTATACATATGTGTATGTTTTACTCTACTTAGTCGCGCTATAGTCGATACCTATGTTACTCTACCGAGCCGCGCTATAGTCGGCCGGGTATGGCACCTATTGTGCAAC
>MCJB01051044.1:0-29472 GCA_002018475.1 Nicotiana obtusifolia
CTTCAGGTGGACTAGCCTCAAATTCACGTTGTTCTTCTAAATTAACCCCAGTTTCATAATTAAATTCTGCTTCTACGTTTTGTGAATCAAGTGGGTTAAAGGAGCTAAAATCATGATAATATTGATGTTCCTCTACGTGTTGATTAGAAGTAGAACTACCCATAATTCCTTTACCCTTATTTCCCGAACGACCACGTGCCCTCCCTACACTACCAGTTCCAATTGAACCTCTTTGAGACATAACTATAATTTATAGCAATAAGCAAATAAAATAACAACCAATAAAATAAATATTTCACAAAAGTATAATTAAAGAGTAACTATAATTTATAGCAATAAGCAAATAAAATAACAACCAATAAAATAAATATTTCACAAAAGAATAATTAAAGAGTAGAGATAGGAACGACCAACCAATATAGCCGTATAATTGAAATGAAGTTGAAACTTGAAGCTTCAATTGATAGCAATTTAGCAACTCCAAGTAACACTTGATAAATAATAGCCAAAATTGTAGAAGTTAAACTTTACACAAGTAGCCAATGTAACAAAATAACAATATTGTAGATGATTTTGAGAGAATTAGAGAGAGTTTGATGATTTTTGTGAATAATATGATGAAATAATAGGGTATTTATAAGAAAAAATAGTTAGGGGGGTTATGGAGGGGTTATGGGGTGCAAAGAGCCGTTTTTGGCCGTTGCCCAACGGCTATTTCATCAATATAGCCGTTGGCAACAGCTATAATTTAAAGAGGAAGAAGCTGCCAGATTTCCGGTCCGGTCCGGTCCGGTTCCGGTCCGGTTCCGGTCCGGTCCGGCCGGTCCGGCCCCCAACAGTACCGGTTTCGTCCGGTTTTAAATCCCTGAGCCGTTTCGTGACCGGACCCCAACCCCCCCTCGTGTATTTGGTCCGGTTCTAACCGGTCCGGTCCGGTTAGAACCGGACCATTAGCCAGTCTTAGTACCAACCGACCCTAACTAATTTAAAGTCATCGGGTGTTCTCGCCAAACAAGAAAATGCAAAAGAAGTCATTTGGTGTTAGTTTTAACTCCTACCAACCTCATTTGGATTAGTATTCTTTGATTTTGCCCTCGTAGTTATTGTTAAAATGATTTAACAAGTTCATAGTTCGAACAGGCTACTAATTTCCTGTAATAAGAAAATAAAATGTTGTCAATTATGCTTTTCACTGAAGGTCTGCATTAAAAATAATCATGAATTAGTTTAGTTACACAATTCAAAAGGGGCTAGACGAGCTAAAAGTAGTTTATTATGATCATAGGTGGATCGAGAAATATGTTTATTGGTTTTGGACCACATTGTTTTTTGCTTATTGGATTTTGATAAATTATTTATACGTGTTAAGTAAATTTCTTTAACACAAATATAGGGTAAAGCCTAATTGGGTTCTGCCGAATGAAATATTACGAACTAGATTTATTAATGAGCTGGAACAACCTGTTCTTCCTGAATATCCCGATTTAAGACTAAAGAATTTCCGTATCAGCTGCTAACTACTTTGAAATTGGTTGAATGAAAAATGCATTGATTACCCAATGAATTTGCTTAATATTTGCTAAAATCTTAACTTGCACAATTTAGGTAAGCTGTTGTTAGCAGACGAGGATCAAGTATTAACTATTAAGTGAGCGCAATTCATGAGTTTGTCTTCCATGCAATTTACATGTGTTTTTCATGATATTCGTAAGAGTTCATCTTTTTGATATACTGAATTTTATGCCCTGAACATGGACTATGAGTGACAGTTATTGCAAGCAAATCAGGTTATCATGTAAAATTACGGAAGCTAATCTGTTGGTAAGTGCAAAAGCAGAATACAACTAAAAGAAGACTCAGGCACAGTTCTCCAACATTCAACCTTGACTTGCCTAAATTAATTGGAGCAGAAGATAAATATCATATTGTAGCATAAGTAGAAGATAGATTATCCTTAAGGCCCTTTACTGCTTAAGTCTCTGTGCGTCATACTGATAACTGTATCTTTGGCGTAGTTTCTCGAGTTCATGAAGTCTTTCCCTGTCTAATCCATCATGTACTGAGGTTGGAAGATTTTCACCTTGTTTGACATACTCAATTGCACCACAAATGCTCCTTTGAATGGAAGTGCTTCTTTTGGGCTGCCCCGATATGGAGTTTCTCATTTTTCTTTCATCAACTGAAATTCGTTGACTCACAAACTACACTAGATGTATAAGCTCAACTGTAGTTCTTATTGGAATTATCCATGTTAAATTCAACTGAATAACAAACACTTTCTGCTGAGTCTTCCCCACGGTCTGCAACATTCTCCACTTCTCCTCCATTATCTTCTTTTCTTCATTCTGTTGGGCGCCTAATAGCGTTTTATTCAAGGATGTCATCATTTCTTCATTATTTCTGAAATTTAGAGAGCCATTTCCCCTTCCTCTGGCCTTTTTCTTTATCAGGAATGCTTTATGTTGTTCCCTTAGCTTGTCAGTAGCAGAATTTATCTCCTCAAACTGATTCTTGGCATCTGAGAGTTTCATGTGATTCATTTCCCCACGCAATCTGTTAGCCAAATCAAGATCCATACATTATCACGAATACTAAAAGTTGGAGATGTAAGAGATGATTCATGAGAGTACTAAGTGCATTCTGGCGGTTGCTGTTGCTTCCTCAGCACAGATCCTTACTCAGATTTCCTCTCAATAAGTTACCATTGATCTCCACAATTGCAGCTTCCATTCAAGAACCTGTGGTATCTGTTGACATCCCTCACTATAATCTCTCTCTCAACAAGTCTACTAATATACTTAAATGCCTCATGACAATCCCTGCAAATTCTCAAATTCTTCACAATCCGCAAAGCTTTCCCAGGTGGTGCTGTCCCATTCAACAACCCAAATGCCAATGCCAACTTCTCACTGTGATACCAAAGTGCCTTCTGCTTTTCCTTCTCTTCTACTTCATGCAACATTTCAGCCCATACGGGCACATAACCCAATTTCTCAATCTCTTCCATTAAATATGCTAACTTAGCATAAATCTCATCAGTCCTCTCGTGCCTTCTATCACCAGCTAAAAACACATGAACCTCTCCCTGCGTTTCAATCCAACTCTTTCCACCTTCCTTCCTCACTTTCTTATCCTTCATTCTCTTCCACACCTCCCTCACCTCATCCCACCTCCCTGCACTCGCATATGCATTTGCCAAAATCACATAAGCTGAATCATCCATTGGGTTAATTTGCAACAACCTATCACTCATCCTCCACGCAATATCCATATTCACGTGATAGGCACATTTAGACAATAATACTCGCCATAAAGCTGCATCCGGCTTAAAAGGCATGGTTAAAGCAGTCCGCTCTGCCTCCTCCAGACGCCCGGCTTTCCCCAATGCACCTACCAAACACGTATAGTGCTCAAGACACGGCTCCACGCTATACTCTTCCGTCATCCTCCTGAACCATATCTCTGTCTCTTCAACTAAACCTGCATTGTAAAATGCTGTCAAGATAGCTAAGAAACTGTACTCATCCGACACCATTCCTCGTTCTTCCATCAAAGTGAAAAGTTCTATGACATTGCCATGCTCACCTTGTTGAGCATGCCCTGCCATCATTGCATTCCACCCAACAATATTCAGTTCCATTTCTAGCTCATCAAACACTCCACGAGCGTTCCTCAGAAGCCCACATTTCCCATACCCATCAACCAGTGCACTGCCTACAATGACATTCAAATTAAGCCCCGTTACCATCGCGTGCCCATGAATAATCCTACACTGTTCAAGCATAGCAACATCAGAAGCCGCCCGCAGAGCCCCGGAAACACTAACCATGGTAGATGCCACACCACTCCTCCGCATTCCAACAAAGCACGACAAAGCATCAATAGGCTTGGAGTTCCGAGCAAGCCCGACAATAACCGACGAGAAACAAACCTCATCTCTGACAGACATTTCATCGAACACCCTTTTCGCATTACCCGACAACCCAGTTTTAAAGTACAATGACACAAGAGCTGACGCCGTAAACGGCTCTGAAGAGAAACCCAATTTGATAGCAAGGGAATGGAGTTGTAGCCCGAAGGTGAGTGCAGGAAGAGAAGCGCAAGTTTTGAGAAGGGAGGTTAAAGTATGGCCATTGGGAAGGATTTGACGGCGAAGCATGGAAATGAAATGCTGAAAGGCGGAGAGAGGGGAGTTAGAGAATGCGGATGTGAGGAGCGCTGTAAATGAAACGACATTGGGTGATGGGATTGCCTGGAAAACACGGACGGCGTGTGAAGGGAGATTGGATTTGGAGTAGAGAGTGATGAGGTTGTTTAGGACTGCACGGTTGGCTTTCGCCGCGCCTGTCGTGATGGCGCGTGCATGTGTACAGCGTGGGTCTGTTGTTGAGTCCATCTGATTTGCTCGCCAACCAGCTGAATTACTTTGAATTATTCAGTCTTTTTAAAAGACGATATATTCCGAATGTATGTAACACAGCGCCATAGTACTACCAGTACCAGGACTTAAAGCAAAAGACGAGTCTTTTGGGTATCACCCATTGTAACAGTTGTTAACAAGGTTGAGTAACTGTAAGAGTACCACGAAGCTGTGAAGGAATTGGAGGGTGATTGTAGTTTATCTTTGCTAAAAATCAAACGAAATCAGCCGACATTACTTCATTCGCCGTCAAAAATGGCGGAATACATCGGCGGCGGGGCCGGACTCTGATAGTGGAGGGGGAAGTGTTTGTATTAGCGACTGTATTTTGTAGTTCAAGTAATGAGTTTTACAAATTGCATTCAATATATGGATTTATGCTTTCCAAATATTTTAATGGTTAATTACACTAAACACCCTATGATATGACTCAAATTTAATTAAACTATAATTAAAAAGCTTTATCTATTTATTTTTTATGAAATTCAAAAAAAAGAATATATTTTTGTTGAAAATCTTTATTCACGTATTTGATTAAAAAAGAGAATAAACATTCTTTTTTGGAGTATATATCTTTTTTGAAACTTTCAAATAGGAAACACAAATCTATCTATATATAAAGTTGGGACAATACAAGATGAATTGGCACATCTCTTAGGGAAAGGATCCTATTAATCTATTTTCTCCTTTTTTTGGCTTTTATCCCTTTTCCCATATTTGTATGCTATTCTTTTTATACAATAAATATCCACCCATTAACGAAAGAAACGGTCCCAACAATGAATATTACGGACCGTTACAACCTTCCTTATTCCACAATTATGGTCCATTATTACTACTATATGATAATGATAATATATGTTAAGAATGATAAGTAAAGATGCAGATCGATAAGGATGATAATTTGATAGTGAAGAAACTCGAAGAGCAAATGAAGATCAATAAGAGGTGTCTATTCTTTTTTCTCTTCGAGAATTTTTATTTGAATTAACGAGTTAATAATAAATTTAGTTTACGATACCATTGTTTATCTATTACTTTAATGACTCTGTGGTTAGCTAGCTTTGAAGTTTAGCTTGGATATTAAGTTTCAAGCTCTCAAGGTAATTTTGTTACTCTTTGTCTTTCTTTCATTTTTTATTTTGTAGTTATATGTTATATTAAGGATTTTTTCGATTTAAAATACTAATCTGTCTATGATATAGTTAATCGTCAAAATGTTACTTCATGAATGTGAGAGTAATAATAAATGCATAGACAAAAGTGATATCAATAATCCTGACAGTGCCTATATGTCATATGTGTTGCTAAATTCATATGATTACAAATTTCAAAACTTACTATGACTGTCGATTTACAAGATCAATCCCACTTTTCTTACCCTTGTCTTCAATCATTGTTATGTATTAGGTGCCATTTACTTTTGTCCTAGAATTTGTTTTCATTTGTTTGTCAATTTTTTTTAATCTTAGAAATTCCGTTTTTTGAAATAATTTTAAAAATTATCCTTGTGTACTTGTGTTTTCTATTTTATCTTTTCGTTTTGATTTTTAGGTACATTTCTCGGCCCTTTCCCGGTTTAGAATGCTAATGCTAAATGGTGTTGCTTAGAAGCTAATTTATCTTTCTTAACAATATAATAGTATACTGATATGTACTTACTTTAAAGAAAAGGAACCGATCCATATTTCGTTTGATGGAGTTTGGTTTTATTTGCAGCATATTTCACATCTCATATTCCGGTTAATATTTTTACTTTCTTAAACAAAAAGAAACTTTAACGTTGTTCTAAACATATAATACACTCCGTATCTGACCTTTTAGAATAATGATAATGTATTAATCCTCTTTAAATATTAAAAACGTTCTCATTCAATAAGAAGTTTCTTTAACGAACTATTCAAATATTTATTTCTATAAATTAAAGAAATCAAAATTCTTGATTCTTTTCTTACTTTACAGCGTATTAAAAAAAAAAAAATAGTTTCAACTATATTAATCTATTAGAATTTGAAGAATCAAAAAGAAAAAGTAAGATTTTTTGAAATATTTTAATATATATTTTAAAACGCAATAGCATGTTATATTGCATGAAGCGCGGACAAATTAACTTGTTACTTAATAAAAATGCAACAGTAGAATTAAGATAACTTAAATGAGAACAGAAGGACCAAGAGACTAATCAGTCTAATCGTCCATAATATAGCTAACACGACGCAGTCAATTGACCAATTATCAAATCATCTCAGAAAGTAGTACTATTCTATTGTGGGTTTTGAATTGACAAAACAGGAAGATGTTCCCTGATATTGATTACTCTAGAAAACATTCCATATAAACAACAAAATAAATACACAAAAATAATGACATGTACCAGGTTGTCAAGAAAGCAAAATTCTGTTTTAAGTTTAAGAATACCAACAATGCCTCCGTCCCAGAAAAGCTAGAATCAACTATATGAATACTCACTAACTATTTTTACTTTAACAATGCAAAGAAAATCATGTCAAATGAATGTTAAATAGTTTCTGCATCTCATCAGTCATCTCATAAGCTAGATCAGTATTTCCAACCATTTCATATCCCAGAATCATTATTTTATAAGTGATGACATCAGGAGAGATGTTCTCTTTTCTCATTCTATCAAACAACATCTCGGCCTCATCCATCCGATGTAACTTGCAAAATTTATCAATGAGGCAACTATAAGTCTTGACATCAGGAGAAATATTTTGTCTTACCATCATTTTCAGCAACTTCTTGGCCTCGTCCATCTGATCTAACTTGCAAAATGCATCAATGAGGCAAGTATAGGTAACAACAGTAGGCAAGAGTTCTCTTTTTTGCATGTCACGGAACAAAGCACAAGCCTTGTTCAAATCTTCAATTTTACAAAAGCCAGCGATCATGGAGGTGTAACAGATGTTATCGGGATTCATACCCTCCCTGATCATTTTCCTAAATAATTTGTAGGCTTTTTTCACTTTTCTCCGTCTGTAGTCCTTTCTCATTTTTCCCCGCTTGCATAACATGTCAATAAGAATTGTGTACGTGGTGATGTCAGGAGCAATCTCAAGTTTTAGCATTCCCCAATAAAATATACCAGCCTTCTTAAAATTGGACTGCTTAACAAATCCATCAATAAGAGTATTAAGAATCATAACATTGGGAAACATGTCCCTCTTAAGCATCACCGTGATTAACTCCAACGCTTTCTTTGGGTTTATATCTTTGCACAACTGTTGAATGACTACATTATAGGTATACCAGTCTGGGACGATCCCTTGGTCCACCATTTCATCAATTAGATGCAAAGCTTCCTGCAAACGCCCTTCTTTCTCTTCTGTGTTTTCATCTTTGCACAAGTGGTTAACGACTACATTATAGGTATACAAGTCGGGGACGATGCCTTGATCCATCATTTCATCAATCAGGTGCAAAGCTTCCATCCCACGCCCTTCAGTACAGAACTGCTTAACAATAAAATGGCAGGTAACAGTATCAGGAAGGAAACCTTCTCGTACCATCATATTTCGGAATTTCAACGCTTTATCGACAGACCCTATGTAGCAGGAATCAAGAATTAATCTCCTATAAATTGAAGCATCTGCAGACAAGTCACTGCTGATCATCTCCTCCAGTAGCTCATGGGCTGAACTCAGATCTCCTTGAGCACAAAATCCAGTAATTAAGATGTTGTAAGCACGTTGGTCAACTTTGCACCCAGATTTCTTAAGGTCATGAAGAAAATCCTTAGCGATTTTCGCTGCTCCAATGTTGCACAAACCCTTAAGAATTGAGCTATAGCTAATTGGGTTAGGCTTGATGTTATTATCTTGCATATCATGAATAAAACACAATGCTCTGTCAATACTGTCGAATTTGCAGAACCCACCGATTAGAATGCTATAGCTACAGACATCTGGTGTTATTCTAAAACTCCTCATTTCTTCGAAAACGCTTATAGCCTTACTTACTTCACCTTCAGCAAAGTATCCGTGAATAATAGCATTATAGCAGTAAGAATTCAGTGGTTGGTTCTCATACCTCAGCTTCCGAATGAATTTCCAAGCAACATCAGGGCATCCAATTCTACAAAGTCCATGGACCCATACACTATATGTCGCAGTAGAAGGGCTGACTTGCTCTTCCCACATTTCTTTCAGAATTTTATAGGCTTCTTTTATATCTACGCGGGTCTGTTGCCCTGGATAATATGTGCAGTAGAAGTTCATCATGATTGTGTATGTCCTCACATTAGGTAATGGTCCAAATTTCTTCATTGCCTCAAATAGAGTTACAAGATTCTCCTTTTGGTTTGCTTCTGCCAAGCATTTCAGTAAGAAATTACACGAATAAATACTCGGTTCAAGCCCAATTTTCTTTGCCTGATTAACAACGTCAATAGCATGATCAAGCATATTATTTGCAGCAAACACCTTGATAAGTACATCAGCTAGAACAGTTGAACTTCTAGCATTATTAAGTGATGAATGCAGAGCAATGTGGATTACATTACGCAAGTCAATACCAGTGTTCTCAAAGTTGAAAACAATGTCTTTAAGTAAAGCATACACTTCCCTATCCATCCGCGCAAACACAAAAATATGTACCATCGCGCTAAAGGCATTTATTGAATGAGACAAGCCATACTTTTTCATAGCTTTTTTAAAAGGGATTTCTTTTGCAACTTCCCAACTCAAAGACTTGCATACTCTCACTATAACTGAATAAAGCTTGCGACCTTTGCAGCTATGCGATCTTCTTATCGGAATAACAGCTTTATCAGAATTATACAATAACTGTACTAAAGAAGCACCATAATACTTTCTGTAAAGGCTTCTTTCTAAACCCAATTCATGTAAATGGTTGAATAACAGGTTGAAGGAAGAATTTCTTGGTAACAAACCTAGACCCATAGAAGAAAAACTTGATTACCCAAACAATTATACAGAGTCAAAATTATCACAAACAGCCCAAGAAAAATGCTCCATTTTTTCTTTGTTAGAGTAAAGGTCACACCTTTCTTCAAAATCTCAACACCCATCTAACAAAAAAAAAAATATATAATCCCTAGGCAAGCTCCAATGATCAAAATCTAAGCTTTATTGCGAAATTCAAGCAATCTTGAAAGAGGGAAGCACAAGAATTAATACTAGAGCTAAATTCGATGACCCGAACTGGAAAAGATTGGAACAGTTCGCCTCAGCAATTTCAGTTTGACTGAGGAAGGTTGAACAGTAGCCAAAGATTTTGAAATAAGCCATCTTCTGCAAGAGAAAGCCAAGACACCAGTTTGAGATCATCTGTCTTCTTCTTCAAGACACCACGGCGGCTCAAAGCATAAGCCAGTATAGTGCTTTAGGAACCCTTAATAGTAGGCTATAGGTTAATTTTCCTTTCTAGGAATTTTTTCTTGAATGGAATGACGAATATTCTTCGAAAAATAAAGGTCTGGGGCGGCAGCCGCGGATCCAGGATTTTTTTAGTTTCGTGGGTGGTTAATTTTTCTTACCTAAAGTTTCTTGACCTAAAGTTTCTATCAATCACATCATATAAGTACCTAACTATTTAAATATATTGAAAAAAATGTAATTAGAAAACTATGATATTAATAATATAGACGCTGTGAAACTGCGATGGATAACACAATTAGCAAGAAAAAGATCTGTAGATTTTGCGGTCCTGGAAGGATTCTTTGTTTTTCTAAAGGAAATTTTTTTTTTCTTTCTTTGCTATAATTAATTAGATAAAGTAAGAAAAGAAAAAAAAAGAAGATAAAACAAAGTCAGAAGCAAAAGAATAAAAGTAGTATTGGCTCAAAAAAGTTCGCTAGTGAAAACTGAAAAAAATAAAAAGAGGACCTCGTAAAACAAAGTTAGAAGCAAAAGAATAAAAGTAATATTGGCTCAAAAAAGTCGCTAGTGAAAACCGAAAAGAACAAAAAGAGGACCTCATGATTGGGGCAAAAGAAAATGCTTGATAATATAAGAAAAAACTGAGGGGAAAAACTTACAAGGAGTGAGATTCAATCCCTCAACCTTTGACTTTTATAGCGCTCCAACACCCATCATAAACCAAAGCATCCACCTAGCTCTCTGTTACTTGGATGCTTGCTGATTTATTATATCTTTTTTCTTAAATTCTTTATATAACTATACATGCTCCGAGTCGAGGTTAATGGATGCTCGAGCACCCAATTTTTCTACGTAAATCCGCCCTTGTCGGGGGGTGATTTATTCCTTGTGTTTTGTAGTTTTGTTGCTTTTCTTAAGTTTGTATGGTTTGCAACAGTTTCTGGATTCACATGCTTTCTTTCTGGGGGATAACTGGGGTTTTTCTTGGATGTAGGTACAGTTTATCTGGCAAGAAATCTGCTTGTACTGTACTTTTACAACTTTAACAAAAAACTTGTTACATAGCTAGTTTTCTTTTAGGCCAAATACATCGAAACTTGCTTGTACTGGTACTTTTACAACTTTAACAAATAACTTGTTACATAGCTAGTTTTCTCATAGGCTAAATACATCAGACAACCACCCGAAAGTTGAAACCATTTTTCACTGTGCTACTTATTCTTAATCCGTTTCGTTTAAACATTTTAACCAACCTTTTAATATGTCACTTGAAAACTAAAATCCTCCGAGGCACTCCGTGTGCGAATCACATATAATGAGCGCGTGAATGTAAAAATATAGTCTGACTGGACTATTACAACGGTAAAAATCCTCAACCCCACGTTATATTAACCTGATTTTCCCTTTCTTCTTCTTCTCCAAGCCCTAATTCCTCTTCTTCAATCCGAATTTCTCCCGCAAAACTGAAATTTTTTTCTCCAATTTGAGCTAATCCCCCGTCCTCCTTCTTCGATTTCCGTTGAAGCTTTCTTCACATCTTTTCTCTATTAGTTTGTTGCTTGACAATGTCTGAAAATTCTGAGAGGACTGATTCGTGCCGATGTGGTCGGGCATGTGTGTTGAAAATCTCATGGAGCTCGGCAAATCCAGGTAGAAGGTACTTTGTATGCAAAATACCGTAGTAAATATATATTTCGATAATCTTTTCTGTTTCTTTAATCTTAATATTGGTACAAATTTGCAGTTTTAAAATTGATTTAGTTGGTTATGTTTTAAAGAACAAAGGAGGATGTAACTACTTCATATGATTTGAGGAGGCATTTTCTGACCAAGCAAATAAATTTATTTGAGGTTTGTTGAAGAGAGCCAAGGTCTTTGATCAAGAAAGAGAATGAGCTAGACAATGGAGGAATAAGTTATTGTTTGTTGTTCTACTAATTGCCGTAACTATTTGGCTGTGATGTTATTCTTGCGATTGTTGATGCCAACAGAATTCAAAAGTGGATGAATGTGGTTGATAGTGTAAAAATGGGGATGGTTGTTAGTGTTTGAGAGTTTTTTTGGTAGTTGCTACCTTCTGTTGTTTGGATGTTGTTTGTGTAATTTGTATAACAAGTTGTTGTAGGATGTTTACAGCATATTTAGCTGTTGATGTAATTTACAATGTTTGAATCATATTTTGGTCGAATTAGTTCGAAGAAACGGTTGTTGGAATTCTCATTTGGTGCCTATTGTAGAAGCTAGTAACACATGAATGTTTTGTGCCTATTGATTCTAGTGTTTAGGTAATGCAATCAAATGGTAAGAAATTGATAACAAACTGGGATTGTGTAATCCAAACATCACAAAATTTCAATAGAAAATTTAAAATATAACCTGTTCATAGCCTGTTGTAGAAGTTGTAAACAACTTGCAAGACACATTTTGTAACCATAGATAACGACTTCAAACATAATAACGAAAGAGAATAAAATCACATAATCCAAATAGGTTTTACAAATGTGAAAAAGTGCAGCACATTACAAGTAGTCAAAC
Organism: Nicotiana obtusifolia; assembly: GCA_002018475.1. Taxonomy (NCBI): domain Eukaryota; kingdom Viridiplantae; phylum Streptophyta; class Magnoliopsida; order Solanales; family Solanaceae; genus Nicotiana; species Nicotiana obtusifolia. The sequence goes on from MCJB01051044.1 coordinate 12,313, forward strand.
CATAATGGTAAAATAAGGTCAACAAAATACAGTAGGTTCTTGGCAAGTCACTGAAAACTACTTGCTGCAATCCAAGTCACTATAGAATCCATATTGCTATTACAGTACAAATTGCTGCAAACTAAAGACTGTCAACTACAAAATCCAAGTCACTAAAGCTATTTTTTGGCAAATTTATCCATGATCACTTGAGTTGTAACTTTTTGTGGTGGTTGTTGATTTGTGGATTGTCCAATTTTGTTTCTTCGACTTGCACTCATTTGCTAAAGTTGGGAAGTAGTAATTGTATCTCCTTCATTCCATCTTAGTCTTGGTAGCCTAATTCCATCATTTGGTTGCACATTTGTGGTACTACCCAACCTACTCCCATGGTTGATAACCATTTCACCAGTAGTACCAGGCTGAAAATGTGTAAAGTTTGTAATATTATATGGGGAAAGTCAAAGAGTAACATAACTAAATTTGTGAATTGTACTTACATTGAGGACTGTTATTCTAGTCTCCGGGTTAGTGTAGCATCCAAATCCAACATGTCCTGGCCTTTTTTGTCCAGCAGGAGGAAAAGATCCAGTTGACGATCCCCTTTTCACACCAGTTGAAGTTCCTCTTCCTCTTGGTATTGTACCCCTTCCTCTAGGAGCAGTTTGAGGAATAGCATCTGGGAATACATCCCTGGTAGGTCTAATTGTTGTACTGCTTGTCTTTCCTCTGCCCTTTCCCTTACCCCTCCTCCAGTAGTTGCACTTGTTTGGGTACCATTACCATTTCCTCCAGTCACTGCACTTATTTGGGTACCATTGCCACTTCCTCCAGTCACTACACTTGTTTGGGTACCATTGTCACTTCCCCAGAAGTTGCACCAGTTGATGTAGCATTGTCCCTTCCTCTGCCCCTTCCACCAGTAGCTGAAGACTCTCCAGGGCCACTCTAAAATAAAAAAAGTGTAGTGAACATGTAGTGAAGTTATAGAAATGCAATAAGTTACAGAAAATACAGTGAAGTTCAGGAAATTCAGTGAGGTTAACATGCAGTGAAATTTTAAGAAAATACAGTGAAGTTCATACCCTTGTTGGACATCCTTTTTTGTTGTGGCCAAATTGATGACATTGTGAACAAGTCATTTTAACTCCTTTTTTGGACAGCTTGCCCATTTTTTTGCTGGTTCATTCTTGGCCTTTCTTCTATTCTTTTGAGGTCTGCCTGGCACTGGCTTTGGTGCTGGTGAATCAATTGGAGGATTGTTACTCAATAGCCACATTTCTAAGTTAGGAATTGACTGAATGAAGTGCTCATAAGCCTGTAGGAATTTATCCTTTTTGTACCAGTGCTCCACATGTTCATCTGGATCCTGCTGTAAGTAATAATATACACACATTGCATGTTCACATGGGTTGCCTCTCAACTTCCACAACTTACAAGTGCAAGTCTTAAATGTAGTATTTACTACAAACCTTAACTCGTTCTGTTTGATTTCAAATCCATCCTGACCATTTTCATATAACTGTGCACTGTCTAGCTAACTCCTTGTTCTCTTCTAATATTAGCCTAGCCATATGTGATATATCTGAAATCCATGTCTCAGTAAACCTAATCATATCAACATGTCTAGCCATGATCTTATGCCTAATTTCTTTTAGCAAGGTAATAATACTCTTGTACTTAGCAGCCAATACCCATGAATTAAAAGTCTCACACATGTTATTCTCTACTATCTCACACCTGGAATGTTCTTGGAAGGAAGCTCTGCACCATGCCTCCCTTGGATACTTCATCATGTCTTCACATATATTCTGTGAGCTAAGTTTCCCCATGTTCTCAACTTCTTTGTTGTATTTAAACACATAGCTTGCCTTTTAAACCTTCCAGAATTGCTTCTTCACCCCTCCATTTCTTTGACCAATTGGACCATTATGTGCCTTGACACATCCTAACTTCTGCATCAGGCAACAAGTCCTTCACAGCTGCCAAAAATTCCTACATAAAAATATAGGCAGAATAAAATACTAGGAATTAAAACAAAAAAAGTTACTACTGTTAACAAGCAAGAATAGTAAAACATTTACCTTCGGCATGTCTGACATAACTGTTAAACCTTGACCATATCCCCGCTGTAGATCTTCCATTAAGTGTCCAATGAACCAGCTCCATGAATGTTTGGTCTCATGGTGTACAACAGCCCATGCAATAGAAAACATCTGTTGGTTCCCATTTCTTCCTACAGCAACCAATAATTCACCCTTGCAATGTCCTTTTAGAAAGCATCCATCAAAGCCAATGATCTTCCTACAACCTTCTAGCTAACCTTTCTTCAAGGCATAAAAACAAACATAAATGTACTTAAACAAGTTCATACCAAGCTCTGATTCTCTGTCAATATCTATCCAACAAGAGCTACCAGGATTTGTTTCTTTAATACTGTCAATATAGTCCCAAAGTCTAGCAACTCCAACTTTCAATCCCCCATAAATTTTCTAAGAACTATTTGTTTGGCCCTATAAGCAATTGTTCTTCCTACATACAATCCCAAATTCTCTCTAGCAAATTCCTGAATTCTCCAGATCCTCATATAAGGCGCAACAGTTAGCTCTTTTTTGAATTTGTTAGCAATGTACTTGGAATTGCACAACTTATTTGTGTTCAATAGTTGACACTTGTGAATATAGTATTTTTCCACCATAAAGTCATTAGAATCCCTATCAATACTAGCAAACAACTCCCATCTGCATCTTTTATATTTACATCTTACCCTTACTCTATGCTTCTCATTGGGTCTAAACTTCAATTGAACCTTGTACTCAACTGCATAATCAGTCACTTCCTTCCTAAATACCTTAGCATTCTCAAATATCATGTCCAATTCAAATATTGAAACTACGCAGTCTGGGTCATATCTAACCTTTTTGCTCTTCCTTCTACTTGGAATGTCAGCACCTGGCTCAAAGTCCACATACAGCTCTTCACTAGTGTCATCACTTCCAGCATCTGAACTATCTATGAATTCCCCATTACTAACTAATCTGCTAGCATATTTCTATCATTTGTTCACCCTTATATCTTCAAAACCTCTATCAATTCCAGCTTCTCCTATTGGTACTCCAGCAGTTTCAGGTTGTTTCTTTCTTCTGCTAGCCTTCTTTTTATTTCTCCTCTCATTTCTTATGAGTCTCAACTCTTCATCAACCTCACTATCATCCTCATCAGGAATTTAATCTACATCAGACACACTACTAGCCACATCTGATTCAACCCCTTCTTCACAACCTATAACAACCTCTTCTGCAACAACAAACCATCTTCCTCAGCAATAACATCCTCTACAGTTGGTTCTTCAGCAACAGTTGGTTCTTTAGCAAAAAAATCTTCAACAGATCACCAGCCTGTGACTCTTCAAGTGGAGGCTCTTCAAGAGGATGTTCTGTATTTATATATCTGGACCACCTTCACTAGTTGCCCTAGATGACTTATGTAATGAGTCACTACTATCTTGAGTAATTTCTGGCCCACATAAATAGCCAGCTGGGACAACTGTCTCAACAACCTCATCAATAATATGTAAAACATACACATTTAATTCCCCAACAGTACAGTGGCAACCAATATTATATAATTGTTCGTTATTCTCCACCAACACAAATTCTTTAGTATTAGGGTTAAAGACATTTAAAAAAAAATCAATAGTGTGGTACCCCAGCCCCCTTATATAATAACCAAATTCAAAAGAAAAAAGTGGTCTTGATCAATAGAAAATTCGTTCACCTCTATATTGGTGATATATTTTGCGCCTGGAGGATCGGTAAAGGTTCCACCATGATGAAAGCGTACAAGAATAAAGGTGTCCCCAGACATACTTTACCCTACATTGACAAAGACGAAGTAAGAAAAAACAAAGGAAAGTCAGAAGGATTCGTCAAAAAAGAAGAGAAAAAACTCGAAATTTGGGTCTGACATTTCAAAACCAAATTACTAACATGCACCCGAAATAAACAACAAATAATTGAGGATAAACAACAAATGTTGCTTACCAGTATCAAAAGGAAGACAAACGAATGGAAGCCGATGGATTTGGGAGCATGAACAAGCGATTCAGCCGATGAAAAATCGTCGGGTTAGGGTTTTTCTTTCTTTTACGGACTGATGGAGGTAAAAAATGGGGATGGGTTATTCGATATTAGGTATAATAACTTTGTGACGGGTCGACCCGATACCCAGGTAAGTTACGTGGACAACAGATCCACATAACATTTATTGGGCTAAAATTATACATAGACAACGCTTGCACACACGCGCTTTTGTTTTAATATGAGTCGGAATTTTGGTGTTTAAGTGACACATTAAAGGGTTGGTTAATGTGTTTAAATAGAACGGACTAAAGAATAAGTAGTAAAGTGGAAAGTGGTCTCAACTTTAGGGGGCTGTCGACGTATTTGGCCTTTCTTTTATATATCATTATTAGTAAAACAATATTTAAGTAATTACCAAGAGTTACACCAGCGATTCACCTTTCTTTTATTCGAATTATAATTTGATCATAATCTCTTCTAAAGTTTCTCTTGAAATCAAAATTAAAATTAGTACAATGCGACAATATTTGAAATATTACTTTGTAAGTTAAATTAAAACATGGTGATAAAAAGAAAAAGTTTGAGTAATGGATTATTAATCATTGCAAAAAATTAGAAATAACTTGATTTACTACTTGTAACTGAAAAATAATCACAGTTTTAAAAGTAATCGAAATTTAGCTAATTTTTCAAGTAAAGATAAATCTAAACAAAAACACTTTTAAAAATCCTTCCAACATAATATGCGAAGTTCAAATTTTTTACATATGAGCCCATAATCCAGCATATTATATTGTCTAAGATTTTTGTCCAGATTTTATCTCCGCATAAAATTATGGCTATTTTTCAATGACTTTGCAAACACTGACTTTTTTTATTACCAATCCGAAAACTAGCTAGCCCATGCAATTTTCATGTACAATTCCTATATAAGTATGTCAGAACACTTCTTGAGAGTATGATTTTCTTTGAGTACAGATTCCTTCTCCTTATTCTTCTGAACAGCTTATACAGTGAAACGATTGAAGGAAGAAGTCCAAGCTCGAGACACATTGAAAATCCGCAGTGAAGTAGTACTTCTGCACTCAAAAGCAGCTGTAACATACTGATCCTGCTAAATGGAGAAAGTGACTTTCGAATTTCATACAAGTCATCTGAAAAAATATTTTGCATTTTGATGATAACTTTCTACCTAAATTTACACACAAGTCAAAAGGTTTGCAAAAATGTGGGAAAAAGAGGGGCTTCCGCAGATTTAATACAAGATCATAAACATTTTAATACAACCAAAATCAACAGAGCTTGTAGGTTTTCCTTTTCCTCTCCCTGGACAACTCCTTTTCCTGTGAAATCCATAGCTTTTGGCTTTTTCTTTTAAGAACCATTGCATAAGTTTCTCCTCCTTCAGCAGTCACCATAATTAAGAGAAGTAGAACAAATATTGGTTGACTATGATGAGCTCCAAGCGAGGTCAATATAAATTGTACAGCACTAAGAATCAACAGATCCACTTTGATGCATTAACTGCTTAAAAAGAATATTTACCATGGTGAGCGTTATTCAATAATTCAAATAGCTGCTGTAGCAACATCGATATCATCAGATTCATCAGCTATCATTTCATCACGAAATAGCAGTTTAAGATATGGAAGAACTCTTGGAAGCGTGGGTAGGTCTGCTAAGTTAACACTCATCATATCAAAAGCAATGCATGTTTTGTGCATGTGTGTTTCATCAAAAACTGGAATTTTAGGGTATCTTTGACTGAAGTGAGTGAGGATGATACGATATGCTCCAGCAGAGTCCCCTACTTCGATGGCTTCCTGTGTTGTGCTATGATTTCTTGCTATGGCTTCCTCCACCATGCCATCTTCAAAGGTAGCCTGCAGTAAACACCCGAAATAATAAACTATAAATTTTCTTCAAGTTGAAAGTTGCAAGTGAAGAAAAGAAGATAGAGAAACCAGATCCAACTTAAGACGAGGTCAGCCACCAGAAGGTGACTCCATAAATAGCAACAGAAAAACACATGCAATGGGAAAGAGGCAGAAAAAAGACGAGCGAAATTAAGTTTGTAGAAAGCATAACATAAAACTCGCACTGACGACATCATGAGCTATGAGGACAATTGCAGTTCAACAGGGAAAAATATTCAGAGAAACAAGCTATCTATTGAATGAATACTCAGTGATCCAGTAACTATTCAACACTTGGAGAGCCGCATCCATAGTACAAAATAACACAAAATCAATATGCTGTTTGACTTTGCATGATAGCAGGTAAAACGAAAGTTTGAGATCTAGTATAATGCTAAAATGGGAACATGTGGCAACTAAAATTCTCATGATAAGCGTTAGAGTACAGTATGGTATGTGGTAAAATACTGATATTAGGTACGTAAACAGTAATCTGGGACAGCCAAAAATAAACAGATAACGGAATTTGGGAAAAATACTTGTAATCAAAGGGAAAACCCAAAATGACACTATAACAACTTGCCTCATGTATGAGAACCGTTGCACCACGCGATGCTTCAACTAGTTCTGGACAAGGCCTAGTGTCACCAGAGTATACAATTTTCCATCCTGGTATCTTCTTCCCAGTGCTATTAGTCTTATCAGCAGCCTTCAAGACAGCGCCATATGCTTGTGGACAATGAATAACAGGAAAGCTAATCAATGCCTCCAATCCTGCTTCTCTGAGAATTTCCTTTAATGTCTTCAGCAATGGGAATGCAGCCGCTGCATCAACCGGACTGCCTGGCCTCTTCCAATAACTCTCCATACGGCTCCCTTTAGCAAATAAGGTAGAACCATTCTTTTGGTCACTTGGTACACATGCACTCTCACTCACATCCTTGTCTCCATTTGACTCAAAAGTCTTTAATGAAACTTCGGTAGTATGCCTACAATCGAGGAACTGCATATCTAGATCCTCTAGTTTTTGGTATGCATCAAGGAATCTCTTAAGCTGCCGTGGGCCCACAACAATTAAAGGTTCATGAGGAGTTCCATTGAGCAAATCGCGTCGGAGAGCAAGTATTCTTGCAAGACCAGTATGATGGTCAGCATGAATATGAGAAATCCAAATACACCTCAAACCTTTTACGGCTTCATCAGCACCTTCAATACCAAATCTGTTCAACAAGAAGCACATTATCCCCCTCAACTGAGGTTAGACAAAAACCATATGTAAATAGAAAGTTGATGTTTATGAACTTATACAATACCTTCTTTTGAGCTGTCCCAATGTTCCTTCACCACAATCTAACAGAATACTTCCCTTCGAGAAAAGATTGACAAAAATAGAACTAACATTCCGATATTTTGAAGGCTGAGATGAACCAGTTCCAAGAAGAACAATCTCAACATCCTCTCTTGTTACACCTTCCAAACAACTAGGTAATGCAGTTTCATGCAACCAGGGCTCTTCGATCATAACTCTGTTAGCCTGGATAGTCGCACTGCCTCCATTTGTATCATTGATGCCATGCAACATCTGGGCAATGTGTTCAGAAGCATCTAAGATTTCAGGAATTTCTGATATTAACTCTTCTATGATTTTTGACCGAGAAGTAATTTCAGGAATACCAGATCTGTCTAACCCAAGCTGCGCATATGGACGAAGATGAAACTGTTCCACAAAAAGAAGTTCAGTTTGAATGATGTCCAACCCAGCATCAAAATCAAACAATGTATGAGGTGACTTGCAGTAATTTTGCAGAAAAGTTCAAATGCATTCCTAACAAAATGAAACCAAAAGTTGGCATACAAATTTTTTATAAGTAAGATTGGCATACAGTTTCTAGGTTCTAATTATGCGCCAGAAGCAACTGGATCAAATTATATGAACTTTCTCACCTTGATGAGGTTCTCTGCCGTTATAACTTGACATGAAGCTGGAAGAGAGAACTGCAAAAAAAAAATGATAATGGTAATTTCTCAATTGAACAAGCACACCCAAGATTAAATCACTGTCCAAAGTAAACTTATATTCTATTCAAACATAATTCCAATATAATGTACCTCACTTGGGATCTTAGAGACTGAGGATAAGCGCTTCAACTGTGGAAGGGACCAAAACCCAGGTGCAGGAAAGAATTGAGGGCACAAATAATTCAGTCTTGAGGCTATTCTTGCACTCGACTTCAGAATTGGAATTTCAATATTCTTCCTGCGATTTGTAGAAGAAAAATCATCTTAGTTGGTATAAGCCGGAAACATCAGCCTGAAATGATGAGAACATTATAAGGTTACTCACGGCTGATGTCCTGCCATGATGTGCTGCGCCTCACCAAATCTTGACATCCACTGCTGATATTCAGTTGTACATGTTACTGAAGCAGGACTAAGGTGTATCACACAATCAACTTTTTTGCACATTTCCTTGGATTGTTTGGATGGATATGAGTAATATGGAGTGAGAGAATGTATAGACGACAATTCTTGCAGATGAGATGGTGTAGGGCAGTCAACAACGAGTACAATAGGGCCAGGAACAGAAGGCCCCAATACATCACTGGGATGAACCTGAGCGATGCTCATTGAAAACAAACAAGATAAGTACCAAGTAAAGTAACAGCAAAAAATAATCCCTTAACTTACCATGATATCTTGGCGATCTGACTGTACTGAATTCCCAAGTTGCAATTCACGGTATTTCGGGCCAGGCCTCAACCCAAGAGCAGCAGCCTTTTTGGGATCAAATTTTCCCTTAATTTCAGGCAACTCACAAATATATACCACCGAAAGATCCCCAGGCTTTAATGCAAATTCAACTGTGGGATGCATCCTCCGCACTGAAAGGGTGTCTGCCAAATGATTGACACCGACTAGTGGATCATCCAGCTCAGAGGATCCTTCCTTTGTCGTGTCAGACACTTTTGAGTAACGTGGCCGCAACAAAACAGCAGATATTTTGACAACCTCATCGTTAATAGGAACATAGAGATCATCACTCGTCCCTGAAGCAGCACTACTAACATCAACTGATCCAACAGTTGGGCCAAAACTACGCGCATGGACCATGGCGGCATTTGGAATGAATGATTTCATTGCATCCACCAAGTACTTGAGATCCGAAGGACCCCATAAATTGACCTTGAAATTAAAAAATGTAATTGCCATCAATTTATAAACACCATTTATTTTTAGCTAATTATCTGATCAATATATTATAAGTAAACCAAGGAAATATGATACTCACTGACATCCCTTCTTCTCCCATGCCAGCCAAAGTCAATAAAAGACCTTCAAGTAAAAGGATAAAACATATTTAGGAGTAGTTCTTAATCAATCTCTGGCAATCATTAAACCAGCACTTCTATATTTCCAGCATTGATTGATCTAGGCACTCAATAGGCTAATAGCCTTCATTTCACTCTTAAAAAACTATGTAGTGACAAACCTGGCAGTCCACCAGCAGTTTCCGAACAGACTCGTGATAGAAATATGTGATCAATCTGGGAAAGAAGAAAGAAAAGAAAAGCTTATATTTATCTTTCTCTACACGATCAACATCATGCCCAGAAAAGAACAGTTGGTAAGTATAAACATGATTTAGAACAAAATAATTATGCATCTCCATACCTTTGACAGCTTAATTTTGTGTTCTGTGCAGAAGCGTTGCAATCCCTGGAGCAGAAAGAACAATTTTAGGTGCAACGAAATAAGTCTTAGTGTACTTTCTGTTTATTACACACTATCCTAAAACCTCTTCACAAAGAAAATAAGAACCAAAAAAGGAGCAACAAATGCATTTGGATATAAAACATTCAGCCCAAAATATTGTGAAAAGAAAACCCAGTCATTTAGTCATGAGAATAAGTAGGATTTAAAAATTTTGAAAGAAATCTTTCTAAGAAATTAAATACTAGTAATAAGGAAACTCGTCTTTCAAGTCAGATTAGTATTCTGCTTCCCCGAAGAGAAGGGCCCTAACATTTCAATCAAACAGAAACAACGGAGGAACCAAGTGCCACACTGAATGGTTTTGAATTCCACAACTACAAAACACTTACTTCTCCAGCATTAAAAATAAACCTCTGTTTATCAAAGAATAGAAGAACTGAGGGTGCTGTATCTTGTGTATCCATGCCGGTCCCAAGTATCTGCGAGAAATTTAAAGAAAGAAAAGAGGTTAATGATTTTTCTATTTCCTCTTCATGAGGAGACGAGGGAGGAATAATATCAAGTTATTATATTAACATAATCACAAATTTAGGCATGTATTGGGAAATAAGAAGCAAATCCAATCAGATAATTCTTTATAGACACAAGTATCTGACTAAATCATAGGAGCTTTAGAATCCATTTATGCAAAATTAGATTATCAAGTCTGTGACTCTAAACCAACCAAAAATGCTTATAAATAGGATGTTAAGCTACTTTCTATAATTAACGTAACGATCATGTTGAGTTAAATGAGTGTGATATATTTGTTTGTTTTAATACTGAACCGGAATCTCCTTTGTTATCAATGTTTTACTTGAAGAAAGCATATTTTGGTGTTAAATTGTGGAAAATGTTTTCTCCAAGGAAAATATTTCCTATCAAAAGGGGCAAAATTGACTTCCTTCACTAATAGGAAGAAGTCATTTTTCAATCAATATCCTCACTCCTACTCCATTCCTACTTTTTTCTTTGATAATGATGGTGTCCGGACCAACTTGCACGTACCTCGACTAAATGCTACCTCCAAGTCTCCCACACTAGCAGAGGTACCGGGTAACTTACTCCTACTCCATATCACTCACCTCAATTAACACATATTCATTGTTGTCAATCTTTAGCATATTAAATATCATCAAAACACTGTCCTCTTATCTTATCCTACAACTCGTAGGAATCAGGATTATAGAAGAACAAATAATTAAAATAGATAGCATATAAATCGATATTGATGACACAGGATGCTTTCGTTTAGCAACTAATTAAGTACCTGGACGTATGAGATTGTATTAACAGGGTTAAGTTTGCGGACTTTGAGTTGAAGGTTTTTCTTCCCATCGTTCTTATCCTTACCCTCAGCCCTTCTTTTATTAAAGCCAACAGATTCAGCAGTTGGGCCCTTCTCTTCCATTACCATCTTCCCTTTATTATCTGCCGTCGAACTGCTCCGCCTTCTTAACGAACTGGGCTGTTCGATGTTTCTCTGTTTTCTTGAATATGATGAAGAGAATGCAGCAAAAGAGGAAATGGGGGTTGTGAGTGTGTGATTTGGGTTGTTTAGTCTGAAGAGGTGAGAAAGAGAGGGAGGAGGCTTAGGGGTTAAGGGTGAGAGAATTCGGGGGTGATTGGCGGAGGAGATTAGGAGGCGAAGGTTTGAGAGTTGGGGCATTTTTATTATTTGTAGTGTTTGCATATAGAGCCCCAGGGTTTTAGAAAGCCGGTTGACTAAAGCTCCGCTACATAAAACCCCGCCCATGCGCACTTGCCATTTGCATTTGTTTCTGATTCGCGTCGGGTCGCCCGGCTTATTGTGGCTCTTTTCTTCCCCGTCCTTAATTCACATACTAGTTATATAAGCTATTCAATAACAACGAAAAAATATTGTTATATAATCAAATTGTTATATATAGAATTGTTTTTAAGGTGAATGTCTATATTTTCGAGAGATTTTAGGGTTTGTTATTTGATGGCTAAGTCACTTTTCCCCTATAAATAGAGAGATTATATTCCATTGTAATTAATCCCAAATCAATAAGAGTTTCTCTACTTTTCTCTGCAATATTCTTTTTCTTCTTTTATCGTTTTATAACACGTTATCAGCACGAGACTACAACCAATTGAGTAGGGGATTTGGGATACGTGCATGATATTCAACTTGTACATAATATTGAGCATAATGATTGTCAGTTGTTCCATGATTCCTTCGGGAATAAATTCTGGATTTAAGGTAAGTATTTTACTTTATTTTTCTCTTTTAAATTCTTAAAATTTTATAATTTGATTTTAAAAACAAGCAAAGACAATAATTTTTGATTATAGCTCTAATAGAGTTTGTGAGAAATTATAACCACCCGAAGTGATAAAATTTCTATGCCTTGCCATGATCAAATTCATGTATGATTATGGGCACAAGAAGTGGAAACTCGTCCCATTGAATTTGCTTCATTTTCATTCCCTTAAGAGAATGTGGTAGCAGGATGTAATAAGACTGAAATAAGACAAAATTATTAATGTGAAGGTATCAATGGATGTGGACGTGGCAATAGATGAAATTATAATCGCCATTATTATGGTAATGAGAATAATAAGGATTCTCAAAATAATCCTTCTCTCCGTGAAAGTAATGTTGTCATTGATTTGACATGAGATTTTGTAAAGTACATATAGATGATTATGGTCTATTCATGATGTGAATGTGACAACATGTGATTTATGAATATATATTCATTCTTGAAATAATATGAACGTGCTAATGGTAATTAATATACCACACTCACCTCTAGAAAGAGGCTTGAGATGAAATAAGAAAACAATTTCATTATTATGGCATGAAAGGTCATTGATCACGTGCCTATTGTGATTATGCCAAAATATTATGGCAATGTAATTATTACGGGGCAAAAGTAATAGAAGCAACATAGCTTGCCTGTAATGATTTTGACCATGACCATAATGGTATTGAAAGAGATATTCACCATATGGATGTTGATGAATATGTGGTTGCACAAAATTAATTGAGAGCTCTAGAAAAGCGAATTATACTATTTTGGAGAAATAAAATTGACTCTCAATAAAGTATTGTCTCGTAGTAAGTCTCAAAGAAACATATTTAGTTTCTAAAGAATTCGCGAAAGCGGTAGGTTAATTGAGACTATAAATAAAGGAAATATTTAATATCTTCTATTACTACAACTTATAGCGGGGTAATATGTACGTGAAAAGTTACATGCTTTATTCTCCAGTTTGTACTACACAAACAAAAGAATGTCACAATAAAGTGCAAGTTTATTGATATAAAAACCTATATTATAATAAACTTGGAGTCTATTAATAATTGCATACGTCATAGTGTAAACCTAAAGTTTATCAATATTGATAATTAATCCAATTGGCATAATTGGTTTAGCTATGTTAATTTAAGTGTGTTGTACAAAAATAAAGAGAGAATTTACATAGTTAAATATTAAAGAACTAGAAAGTTCTTTATGAATTATCTTTTGCTGCTTGTTCTCATTAATTAATAGACCAACTAAAATGAGGATTGAATCCAATGAATGCTGGAAATATTAACGGCGAATATGGTCACATTCACCTGCCATGTATACCATATAAGATGCATCTATGAAATGGTTACATGTGCAATTATTATTAACCCGCAACCTGGTGTTTGCGAGGTAACTTGCTCAATTTTAATTTCGAGCATAATTTTCATATTTTCTATTTCAAGATAGTCCATCTTGATAAGTTGGTTTACATCACAGTTGATTTAGCAAAATAATTTTTTGAGTGCATCCACTTAATAGTTAAACTATTGTTTATGATAACAAAGTTATCTACGTCAGTTTGATATAGGTTATATACGAAAGTATATTACATTCTCCCATTATAAGTGATTCATGGTCAGAAACCAAATAATTTCATCTTATTATTATTGATGTGCAGTGTATATTTTGATTAACACCATAATACACAAGAGACGGATTTTCAAAGTTGAGGAAGCAAGTTAGTTTTTCCAACATGAGGGGGAGACATGATAAACAGTTGAGAAAAAGGTACGTAGAATGATTATCATTTGTACATCTAGATCCTCAAATAAGATAATATGAACTTGAAGTTCATAAAATGATAATTCATCTGCAATATATTATAAAGCATGGCGGATTTACTGATCCAAAGAAAGTAACTATATTTTCATTGCAAATGCTCCTATTAGAATAAGTCCTAGAAGGACAAAGTCTATGATATGCTTAAAGCGTATAGTCAAATCGTTTCAAATAAATTTCTTGATAAAGAGGATGAGCAAATGATCAAAATGATCATAACAAGGAGGCAATTGATCTAAAAGACCACATGACACAACACTCCATAAAATCTCATGAGAGGTTCAGGTACTTGAAAATATGAATGAAGAAATCTCTACGTTATGTCTTCATAAAAATATGTTGTAACTGATATAAAATGTTTGTCGATGACATCTATAATAGCGCTAAGTATAGGTGAGGATCTTAAGTCTATCGAATACAGACACAAAAATACTGGCCAATTGGAAGAGGCACAATTCGAATAGAACTGGTTTCATAAAAACATATAGTTTTGAACTTGCAATTCAAATACTTGAAATTACAAAGTCAATAGTGTGTGCATTAACTTTTACGTGTCTTATATGTCTGGCATGATATGAAAACCTGATGTAACTTTAAAGTCTATTTATCTGGCTTGTTTGATTATAGGCATATAACAATTCACGAACGATTTAAAATGCTTATAATATATATAATTCTTGGAGAATTTCTTTGTCTTGAATTACCACATCCTAAGTGCAATTTGTACAAATATGTATCTTGCTATATATATAAGCATGATAATACGACAGTAAAAGTCTTTACCCTATGTGAAGATATTGAAATGACGATTCCAACAAGATCACATGAAGGCAATACATCTCTATCAAGAATGATGATTTCAAGGTACAACATATTAATTCAAGTCAATGTGGCTAATTTGTTTATCAAATATCTAACAACAATCTTTTGAAGATGGTGCACAAGATTGGCATGCGAAGGCTCAAAGATGTGAATTGATTGTCTCATCAAGGAGAGTCAATATGCGTTGTACTCTTTTTTCCTTACAAGGTTTTGTCCCACTGGGTTTTCATTGCAAGATTTTTAATGAGGCAACCAAAAGGTGTATTTCTAAACATGTGTACTCTTTTTCCTTCTAGAATTTTTTTCACTGATTTATTTTAATTAAGGTTTTAACGGGGCACATTATTTATTGAATAGACATTCAAATGGGAGTGTTATAAATAAAATTGTATTTTAAGTGAATGTCTATATTTTAGAGAGATCTTAAGGTTTGTTATTTAGTGGTTAAGTCATTTTTCCCCTATAAATAGAGGGGTTATATCCCATTGTAATTGATCTCAAATCAATAAGAGTTATCTCTCTACTTTTATCTGCAATACTCTTTTTCTTCCTTTATTGCTTTATAACACAAACCTTTTTATAACAACTTTATTTATATTTTGTTCCGATATTTTTTGACTACTAAAGTAAAATGTCGTTATATAAAATATATATTATAACATAACATAAAAAATAGTTTCAGATAAAACTTGATCATTAATAATAAAATATTATTATACAGAATGTTTATTATAAAAAAAGTCTGATTGTATATTAAATAATTATTATAAGATTTTTTATATTTGTGTAGGAATAACTTATTTGAAAGATATTTCGCTTTTAATTTTTTTTAATATTCATCTCGCTTAAGTAATTTACTGATTCATACATAACTTAATACACATATTACTTAGGAAAAAGGGTCAAATATACTCCTTTATTTTGGTATATTGTTCACATCTATCCTCCGTTATACTATCGAGACATATCTACCCTTACCGTTTGGCAAACTTTTTAAAAATGTCCTCCACCTAACGGAAAGCCACCAAATTAAAAAAAAATACCTATTTTATTTTAAAATCCAATAATAACCCGTTATCTCCCTTTTATTTACTGCACTTCTTCCTCACATATTAGTCGTCTTCTTCGTAGTCGCTTGTTGAATTCAATAAGTGAAAGACATAAAAATACCGATAACCATATATTCATTTATACGTTGAGTCACAATTCTTTTAATATCCTTATTGTGTGTTTATTATATTCTACCTTTTCTAATTTCTATTTTTTTCTCTTCTAGCTTCTCTCTTCTTCTTTTTTTTCACCATGTCGTACTGTACCGAGTATTCATCATTTTCTTTCCACCATGACTTGAATGTTTATAACATCTTATTAGGTTGGCAGTAAGGTAGCTACCGAAGTATTTCTTCCTCCAACAGTGAGCCTTTGTTGATGAGTATTCACGCACCATGATTTTCTTATTCTGCTTTAAGCATTTGGGCAACAAGAAATTATTTTCAAATTACCCCTTAAGAACCAAAATTAGATTCCAAGATATAGGACGGGATACTCATAATTCTTAGTAACAACTGAACTTATAATGAATAAAAATTAAAAAATAATTAGAGGAGATTCAATTTAATATCAAGCTATAGTTCGAGGAATTTATCAAGAATGAAAGAAAGTACACAAACAAGTTGGAGCAACTAACAACCTAAGTACACTAACTTACTGTATTAACCAAACACAATTATTATTAGAGTGTATATTAGTTGTTACCAACTTACAAATCAATTGTCAAGTGTGGATTAACAAAGGGGTGCCATATTATTACCACAAAAAAAAAAAAAACGAAAGTGATAACATGATATCCTAATGCCACCATGAACAACTAATAACCAAAAATATAAGTTCTTATTAATCCTACTTCCACCATCATTCTCGATCTCTCTCTAAATGAATAAAATGTGTTAAGATGTCTTAGAAATTTAGGTTCCGTATTTTTAAATGATGGTTTAACGGGTTTGGGTTAATGAATTTTTTTTAACAAATAATTATTTTATTAATCTGGTAGCTTTCCGTTAGGTAGAGGGTATTTTTAAAAAGTTTGGCTAACGGTAAGAGTAAATATGGCCCCATAGTATAACAAAGGGTAGATATGAACAATATACTAAAGTGGAGGGGTATATTTGGCCATTTTCCTTATTATTTAATATTCCAATCAAATATTGGATTAGCTATTTTTCCGGGAATTGTTTTATTTTAGTATGTTTAGTTAAAGGCTGCATTCATTACGCGAAGGTTATTTTTCCTAATTTGTCAAATGAAATATATATATTTTTTTTATATGGATTGTATTGTGGAATATTTTTCAATGTCTCCAACCAAAACAATCCTTTATTTCCATATCAATAACAATTATAGACCTATATAATGGTGCTACATATGGAATTTGAAATTACATACATATATTTATTCGTCCATAATTTCTTTCAAGTTTCGTAGACTCGTTTTGTTATATAAGATCCC
>MCJB01051045.1:14597-37319 GCA_002018475.1 Nicotiana obtusifolia
GGGGGGGGGGGGGACTAGGAAAGAGTGGTAATTAAAGGATTTACGGTTGATGAATATTTGGCGTCTGTATGACCACAGAACAACAGGAATCTAGAAGTGGAGGCGGAGGAAACAAAATGTGTGACAATTCTTAAAGTTGAAAGGAGTTCACATTGTAGAATTAGATAAATTAAAGTACGTAGAAAAGTAAAGTCAAAAGTGCTTAATGCTAGCCACTTAAATGTTGGGATAATATTTATTTGACACGACAAAATGTTGAAGAAATTTAAGTACTATGGTACTTAAACAACGTTTTCATCGAACTCACAGAACTTCGAATTTGATCCAGCAAGTGAATCCCTCCACGAAACAATCTAACAGTTAGGTCATGAATGGAATACGAAGCGTTTAAAAGAGTTTTAAATTTTTAAAATAAATTTGTCTCATTATAGGATTGTCATATAATTATACTATATATAATATTGTATCTTTAGAATTGATACCAGTATTATTTAAGAAGTTACTTGAAAAATACAGAAATTGCAATCCTGCATTTTGAAAAATTAAAATACGTTTTCTTTCATTAATGTCAAACATTGCTTGATCATGGGATTAGGTGCCACGAATACGTATATCCCTGCCATAATCACATCAGAATTAAGTAATCAATTTGCCCTTAGTTTTTTAACTAGATTTAGAGTAACTATTGAATTGATCTTTTTTCAACTTCAAATAGTTGTTTAAAGAAATCAATTGAGTTGACCATTCAAATTATTCAAAACAAGTCAGCACTTCTCGCGCAGCCCCCTTCACCACCAAAGATATCAAATACCACCAGAATTAACCCACTGACTTGTGGGCAGCTTAACAAAATATTTCTAAATCCCTCCACAGGTTTTTTAATCTTTCTGCCTGCTCAACCCATATGCAAACGTTGCCAATTTCGTTGATCCTAAGAAAGATTGAGCGGTTCAAAATTGGTCTAAACCTACTAATATTATTGAGATCCGGAACTTCTTGATAGGTTACGATCGTCGTTTTATAGAGGGATTATTATTTATTGCAACCCTATTTATCAAGTTGACTCAGAAAGGTGTTCATTTTAGATGGTCTGGTGAGTTTGAGGAGAGCAATCAGAAGCTCAAGATCACATTGACTACATTCTTAGTGTTAGTGTTACCCACGGATTCAAGATTATACATGGTGTATTGTGATGCTTCACACATTGATCTTGGGAGTGTATTAATATAAGAAGTAGAGTGATTGCTTATACGTCATGGCAATTGAAGGTTCAAGAGAAGAATTATCATATCAATGATTTGGAGGCGATAATTGTGTTTGTATTAAAGATTTTGAGGCACTACCTATATGGTATAACTTGTGAGATTTACATTGATCAGCATAGTTTTCAACACCTGTTTAAGCAGAAGAAATTGAATTTGAGACAGTGAAAGTGGCTTGAGTTGTTTAAGGATTATGATATCACTCTTGTATCATTCGGGGAATGCTAATGATGCCATGACCCAAGCCCATGACACATATTGTCCGTTTTGGGCCAAGGCTCGCACTGCTTTGTCTTTCAGGCTATGGAACATCGAGCCCCAAAAGCGCGCGTACCATGTAAACTTGTGCCATGTCTTATAAATCTCTTCACTTTCCTCTTCTATTCCCATGTGAGATTCGCCTAAGGTGACATGTGTGCCCCTTCTGCATAAGCTTGTTAGCCTAAAAGCCTACCAGTCCTACTTGATCTGTCCTCATCAGCCCGCCCTCCATTATGGGCATCACATTCACCCTCCTAGGACTCGTCTTCCTTGTAGAAGTTCTCCCCACCATCGTATTGAGATATATTCGCCTTTGATACTGACCCAAGCTCATGACACGTATTGTCCGCTTTGGACCTAGGCCCGCGTGGATTTGTCTTTCTGACTATGCCACATCGAGCCCAAATGCGCGCGTACCATGTGAACTTGTGTCTTTCCTTATAAAGCTCTTTACTTTATTCTCCCATTTTGACATATGACTCTCCTACGATGACATGTGTACCCCTTTTTCAAAAGTTTGTCAGTCTAGAAGTCTGCCTGTCCTGCCTGACCCACCTTTATAGCCCGCCCTCTGTCATAGAAATCACAAATGTTATAACGGATGCTTTGAGTAGAAAGACGGAGAATATGGGTAGTTTGGCATACACTCAAATTGAGGAGCGTCCCACAATTATGGATTTCAAGTTTTGGCTAACAGATTTGTAAGATTGGATATTTTTTTAGCCTATCAAGCTTCTTGCTTGTGTTGTTAAGTCATTCATTTTTGTTTGAGTGGATTAGGGTACACCAGTATGATGAACCTCATTTGCTTATGCTTAAAGTTACAGAGGAGCAAGGTGGTGCCAAGAAGATTGCCATAAGTGATGATGGTGTTATGCGACTTTAGGTTGACTTTGTGTGCCTAATATTGATAGTTTCAGAAAGTTGGTACTTAAAGAGGCTCATAATTTGCAATATTTAATATACCCAAGCTTACAAAGATATGTTATAACTTGAAATAACACTATTGGTAGCATAGGATGAAGAAGAATATTGTTGGACATGTTTTATGATGTTTGAATTGCCAACAAGTTTGGGAAGGTCAAGGAGATTGATAAAGAGGAAGGTGGACTATACTTACTTAATACAGCAAAAGGAAGTCTAACAAATAAGGTGATAAGTCCTTGATAATACAACATGTGGAGGATGCTGATATTTGGCACAAGAGATTACGGCATGTGCCAATGATAGTGCTTAGAAAAATTTCTATATTCAAAATTAGTGGAAGTTTTGTTTTCGATCACTGTGTTGTCTGTCCGTTGGCTGGGCAAACTAGAGTGCTTTTTTCAATTATCAACATAATCTCTCTTCCTTTCTTGATAGGTTATCCCCATTTGAAGTATTCTCTGGAAAGCAACCCACCTTTAATCATTTGAAGGTTATAGGATGTCTATGTGATGAGCTTAATATTACTTGACATTTAGACTCTTTTTATCTTTAATCGGGTTGATTTGATGGGGGCTTTGCTTGAATTATGATCTAATATGTTGCTTTTTGGTGGAGGTGTTGATGAGACGATCAATGGACAAATAGTTGACAAAGTAGGAGAAACAAATCTGAAAAATAAAAGGAAGAAAATGTTGTGTGGCCGCGCAACTAAAGTCCCTGAACGCGCACATGGGCACGCACAGAAGACATGAGTTCTGGAGGAGATGCGTGCCCAACTACCCAGGTGTGTGGCAACGCATGTTCGCCTACAGAAAATTTAAGTCGGGCCTATTTTTGTAAATTGTGGTCAATTCCCCTTAACCTATATGAAGCCTAAGCTCGTCCCAAACTAGGTATCTTGGATTTTGGATCAACTTTTTGAGAGAAGAAGGCAAGAAAATAACGGATACTTTGCGTCACGACCCAAAACCAACTATAGGTCGTGATGACGCCTCACATGACCGTTAGAAAAGCCAATGGTGATCTACAAACTAAATTATTTATTTTCTTATTGTTTAAATCATGAATTTTATTAGATAGAGAGATAAATGTACTGAAATCATAGATACGTTCAATTTAAATAAAATATAAAGTAAAAGGGTGTCAATGGTAAGCAAAACCATAAATAAATTCTAGAATATCCCAAAACCCGGTGTCACAAGTGCATGAGCAACTGCTAAGAAATACAATACCTATACAACATCTGTCAGAAATGTAAAATAGACAGGATAACATAAATGAATACGAAGGAGACTCTGTGTGCTGCGGATCGTAACATGGAATGCATCTCACCACAATGTCCTCGCAATAGCTGCGCTTTTGCGCTCAAAAGACAAAAAGAAATGTATGCATACACAATAAGTGAAGAACTGTAGCATGAGTACGTAAATCAACATGTATCCAATAAGTATCTAGCCTAACCTCGGAGAAATAATGATGAGAGGTCGACTTCGACACTTACTAATGGTTCAGTAAATCAAGTACAGTAAAAAGTAGACAAGTATGAAGCAAGATAATTAAATAGTGAAAACAAATATAGGTACATGATACGATCGTCATCTGAACAATAAAAACAAAGTCCTCGAATATCGGTTATTTCCTCAAATGGAGTATATAATATGGACCCCACCAGATAGATCATCACATCTCAAGTCAGAAAAACTAACGGATACACTCGCTTCTTGTCAAATATTACGCACGATTCTGCTGAGGTGAGCGCCCCGAACCCATAAAAAATTTTCATGAAATTGTCGAGATGAACGGTCCGATCCCATAAGAATATTTACATCATAATGCTAAGGCGAACAACCCGATCCCATAAGAGTGTGTTACAATATCCTGTCGAGGCGAACAACCCAATCCCATAAGAGTGTGATACATGATACTCTAGAGGCAAACAACCCGATCCCATAAGAGTGTTGCTGAGGTGTTTTGCCCGAACACATTAGAATATGAAGCTTTTAAGAGTCTTTGACCCCACTCACAAATATACGTGTGAGTTATAACATTCAAGAAAAAAATATTTTGATAAATACGCACAACACGAGAGAAATCCATAAGGGAAGTACAATTTATACGGTAATCCAGTAACTCGTCAAGTATCTAAAATTGCGAGTCCATTACTCTACACGAGTCTAGTCTCATATCAGAATGCGAACTAAAGCAATTAAACATGCAAGAATAACGTAAATAGTACAATTAAGGAATGGCATGAGTTTAAGTCTACCAGGACATAATTAGGAATTCTAGCATACGCACGGACACTCATCACCTTATACGTGTGTAGCTCCCACGACATGTAACACATAACAAATATAACAACTACGGGGTAATTTTTCCCTCACAAGATTAGACAGGAGATTTACCTCGTTTCGAAGCTCCATAACCGACTCTAACGCCCCTCTAACACCTCAAACCAATGTCCATCAATCCTAAACTAGTCAAACAACGAGCAAATCAATAAAAATATACTCCAACACTCATAATTAATCAATTTATAACAATTCCCAATTTCACTCGAAAAGTCAACAAAGCCAACGCTAGAACCCACGTGCCCAGATTCCTAAACTTTTTGAAGATAAAAATGACCCATTAAATATCAAACTCAAATATATAATCTCTTCCCAAATCTATGTCCACTTTCGTGGTAAAAATTCAAAAACATAATTTCTAGGTTTTCTTCAAAATTTTCAACAATTTCTACCAATTTCTATGTTCAAATCCGTATATAATTCATGTATTTAACTCACGACAAGTGAGAATCACCTACCTTGTGCTGCTTGATGAAACTCTTCTCAAAGTAGCTCCCCAAATCCGGCACCCAAGTAAAAAATGAGAGAAAAGTGAGCCAACTCCAGAAATTAAACAGCACTGCCAGGCCCGACCTTCTTTGCGATCGCGGAGACCAAGCCCATGGAATTTGTCTACACAAACGCGATATGCTCCGTGCAATGCGAAGGATAACCTGCCCAAACCACCACGAACGCGGGCCAACAATGCAAATGTGAAGGCTTAACTCAGCCTCAATGACTTTCCTCCCATGCAATCGCGTGAGTCCTTCTGCGATCGCGTAGCACAACTCTCCCAAACAGGCCTGCCTCCTCAACCCACCGCATTCGCCACTCAGCCCACCAAACGCGAAGAACCACCTGCTCCAGCTCCGTAATCGGGATCTCTTCTACGCGATCGTGATGAACAAAACCTCCACTAGCCCAGCTAACCCTTCGCGATCGCATCTTTACCTCCGCGATCTCGATGCACACCAAATGCACCAGAAACCAGCAGTGATAAAACAAGAAGAATTTGTCCGAAACCATTGAAACACACCCGAGGCCGTCGATCCCATAAGAGTGTTGCTGAGGGATTCAGCCTGATCCCAAGTATACATGTGAGTTATGAGATTTAAGAAAAGCTTTCCGGTGAATATGCACACGGCGGGAGAAATCCGTAAGGGAAGTGCAATTTCTATGGCTAATCCAGTATCTCATCAAGTATCTAAAATAGCAAGTCCATTGTTCTACACGAGTCTAGTCTCAGGTCAGAATGTGAATTGCATCAATTAAACATGCAAGAATAACGTAAATAGTACAATTAAGGCATGGCATGAGTCTAAGTCTACCGGGACATAATTTGGAATTCTACCATCTGCACAGACACTTGTCACCTTATACATGTGTAGCTCCCACAACATGTAACACATAACGAATATAACAACTAGGGGATGATTTCCCCTTCACAAGGTTAGAAAGGAGACTTACCTCGCTCCGAAGTTCCATAACCGGCTCCAACGCCTCTCTAACACCTCAAACCAATGTCCATCCATCCTAATCTAGTCAAACAACGAGAAAATCAATAAAAATGTACTCCAACACTCATAATTAATCAATTTTATAACAATTTCCACTCGAAAAGTCAACAAAGCCAACCCTCGAGCCCACGTGCCCAGATTCCTAAAAAATTTTAAGATAAAGATTACCCATTACATAACATACTCAAATATATAATTTGTTCCCTATTCTATATCCAATTTCGTGGTCAAAATTCAAAAATATAATTTCTAGGTTTTCTTCAAAATTTTCACAATTTCTACCAATTTCTATGTTCAAATCCGTATATAATTCATATATTTAACTTATGACAAGTGAGAGTCACCTACCTTGTGTTGCTTGATTAAAATCTCCTCAAAATAGCACCCCAAATCCGGCACCCAAGTAAAAAATGAGAGAAAAGTGAGCCAACTCCCGAAATTAAACAGCACTGCTAGGCCTAACCTTCTTCGCGATCGCGGAGACCAAGCCCGGAGATTTCTCTACACGAACGCGATATCCTCCTCACAACGCGAAGCATAACCTGCCCAAACTACCGCGAATGCGGGCCAAACAATACGAATGCGAAGGCTTAACTCAGCCTTAATGAGTTTCCTCCCATGTGATCGCGTGAGTCCTTCCGCGATCGCATAGCACAACTCTCCCAAACAGGCCTGCCTCCTCAACTCACCGCGTTCGCGTGTCAACCCACGCAAACGTGAATAACCACCTGCTCCAGCTCCGTAATTGCGACCCCTTCTACGCGATTGCGATGAACAAAACCTCCACTAACCGAGCTAACCCTTCGCGATCGCATCTTTACCTCCGCGATCTCGATGCACACCAAACGCACCAGAAACCAACAGTGAAAAACAAGGAGAATTTGTCCAAAACCATTCTGAAACATAGCCGAGGCCCCCGAGACCCTTTCCAATTATACCAACTAGTCCTATACCTTATCCAAACTTATCCTAGGCTCGAAACGCCAAGATTAATCTCAAAATCATGAATTGATGATCCAAATCCTTTTATAACTTTCAAACATTCTAAATTCGACGAACGCATCCGAATCATACATAAACATTCCAGAATGATGCCAAATTTTGCATACAAGTCCCAAATCACAATATGAACCAATTCCAAGGCTCGAAATCCCAAGAAGGCATCAGTAACACCAAAGTCTACTTCAACTCGAACTTAGGAAATTTTAAAACCTTCAAAATGCAAGCTTACCACAATAAGAACCGAAATGCTCCCGGACCACCTGATACTTAACCCGAACATACGCCCAAGCCGAGGTCGTTTACTCCAAAGTCAAACCTTGATTAAGTCCACCAACTTAAAGCTTCCGAATTGAGAATTTTCCATCCGTATCAACTCCGAACTTCCCCAAATTCAATTCCGACCGTACATACAAGTCATAAAACATGAAGTGAAGCTACTCAAGGCCTTAAACCGCCGAACGATGCCCAAGAGCTCAAAACGACCGGTCGGATCATTACATTCTCCCCCACTTATACATGCATTCGTCCTCGAACATGCCAAGAACCGCTCCAGAGCTGCCCAAAATCACTGTTTAACACTTCGTGCACCTACCTGTGCCACCACAATCCATGTGAGCACATTAACTCGAGCCAGACTGAAGATCCTTACTTTTACCCTAGCCCACA
Source organism: Nicotiana obtusifolia (assembly GCA_002018475.1). Classification (NCBI taxonomy): domain Eukaryota; kingdom Viridiplantae; phylum Streptophyta; class Magnoliopsida; order Solanales; family Solanaceae; genus Nicotiana; species Nicotiana obtusifolia. The sequence continues at coordinate 22,563 of MCJB01051045.1, forward strand.
GGCCTTAGAACCAAATTCAACATCCGAAATTCTCCACGAGATCCGATTCCAACATACGGACACCGTATCCATCTTGACACGCTAAACAGAAACATGATCTTGCACCCTTACTATAACCACTCAATGCACCGCATAATTCGTATGCCCATAATAACATCCTCCAACCGTAGAAGCTGCAAATTCACTAACCTGATGCCCGTAGTATACCTCATAACACACATAAGCTCCGATCCAACCCACAACGATGAAAGCGACACGTAGAAGTACATCACCACCTGCCAAATCAATAAACCATGGAGTCTCTCCGCTTGACAAGAACTGTTACTTCATTCTGAACTGAATAGTGACATTTTTTCTTTAATATACCTTACATAAATCCAATTGCAATAATCTCATCCACTAACCTCGTTTCACCCAGTACAACCTGCTCGGGAAATGAGCCACCTCAAAAACGTCAAAACCTTATATGACGCCATCAATGCGCCAACAAGCTACAACTCGAATATGACCCATAAGGAAGAACAAACTCTGGCAAAGAACAACCCAACCCGCATAACGAAAAAAATGACCAATCAGATGATAGGAATCTTTCTTAGAGACGAGAAACAAGGCACACAAAATAAGTATAAGGAACTGTACTCAACATCGCACTGTTGCGACGTGCAACCCAATCTACACATCATACACGTGACGGTGTGCCACCCGATCCGAGCATAATAATCAATAAGGAAATAACCCATCGAGCTAAAATGCTCATACCCATGAAATTCTCGAATATCGACCACAAGCACATATGGATAATCACAACCCTGGGAAGATAGATAGCACCATGCTCCACAAAAATGCCAAGTACGACTAAGGTACCATAACGACCTGCATCTCGAGAGCCATCTTGCTAATATAACATCACAAGCTATACGGAACAATGACACATGTGCGAATAATCAAGTCGTTTCACAACCGACATGACGTAATAGAGTATTACAAAGAATAGCTGACAACGGGAATAACATCCAACGCCCGAAGACTCCTCCATAAGCAATGTTATGCTGAATGAACATATCCGACCTGATGTAGAGCATATATTCACATTAGATACCAACAGACCTCAAGCCAATTCCGATCATCCCATACTGGGCTAATAACCTTTCAAGGATCCACAATGACCATATTCAGGGCACATACGCGTAGTCATCCAATCCGGAACAGACTCACATAGTCCACAACCAAAGAAATAGAGCGCCTCTCAGGCATAAACTCTCCCATTAGCGACAGTACCAGAATCTCCATTCCTGATTTCAATCTCTAACACTCAAATTACTAACACGTCACACTTATACGATCTTCCCATGGGATATACTCCCACAACCTTCCGCACCAGGTAGTAAAATCTAAACATCAATAGACATCAACCATGCTACTTTTATGGGGCTAGCCAAGCATCCTCATTTCAATACCCAGCACCTCTTCCACAAATAGACCATCCTCAGGCTGCCCGAAAATAGTGCCAATATAGTCCGAACATCTGAAATCCTCCCCCACTCCTTTGAGCTCATGACATTCTTATCAAAATCGAACCACAACCTCGATTATCAATTTCTAATTTCCATGCCGCTCACTGCACCTAACATGCCGTTACGTGAGGGTACAAAAATTCCATCATAACCCCTAAACCATTAGTAGGATTAACACTTCATCGGCTCAAAACTGTTCATTTAACACATTTCAGAAGAAGAATTACCACCCATAACCATTTCCCATATCCATATAAAATGCAAACCTGAAGTCGTGGTCTAAACCGTCGTAACTCTTCTGGGATCCATTTACACATAACGAAGCCATCTGAATCAAATACCTCTAAATCACTCAAATCATTGTTGCTGTCAAGCCTGCAAGTACAGCCACGAATCACCTATATAGGCTTATCACATTAAAAGAACTGATTATTTCCCCAACCATGTAGATTCAAACCATGACTAACTGACTCAACCTCTTCCAATTTGCTCTTGACTTACCTAAGAAGTAATAACACTATACAAACACACAATAAACCTCCAACAACACACACCTTGAGTGATCCAAATCGTGAGACCATGTCTTCTCAATGCCTAAAAGCCATTTCATACCCTCATCATGCAGTCTATAGTAACTCCATCTAATACACCTCTGCTGATTAGATCTTCTGTGAATCCGAAGTTATTTCTCCCATTTTCCTAACACTACACTATAGACCCATTAATAACATAGAAATGCTCCAAGTACCCTTCACACTCTACTACTAAACTCAATCCTCAGCCATATAACGAACCTGAAAATCCTTAAGCACCGCACCTAAAATATAGAATCCACTAGAACCATTATTGAGAGTCACCTATCTGACCTAGTACAGAATATAATAGCAAAATCTAGTACTCTGTTTGCACATCATTACTCCTAATGAAGAAACCGGATGAATTCTTTTCCTTGTGCATCACATCCACAAGAGGCATAAACTCTGAGTTATCCCAAAATCGCACATGAATCGATAAGGCAAAATATAACACACATTCATCAAGTCCTCCGCTCGAATTATCATTGTTGTTTTCTTTCCTTAGTCATAAATAATATACCAACGTACCGATAACCCGATACTGCAAGACACATAGCCAAGTGACTCAATCGTAGACGGTGGGCTCCCCCAGTTAGCTATAAGCTATAATCACATCAATCTGGAAACCACAATAACTCCTCCTTCCAAGTTACCATTATCTCGCATTGTTAACCCGCCAAATTTCTCGCAATCTCTCTATAAAGTTTTCATAAAACATTTTGAATTATCCATGACAATCGCACCTTCGACCTCTTGCTGTGTAAAAAGTAGAAACTCTTCGTACGAAATGCATCAACACCCGCAACCACTAACCTGCTCATGTGAGATAACCCACCTATGTAATCTCGTATTGACCTCCTCCGACAGTCATTGCTATAGTTATATCCATCATGAAATCAATTAATCTCCCTGGCGTCCACACTGATCCGCAAGCCGTAAGAATCCTTTCATTCTTTAACACCCCTCGGAGGTCCAGCAATATGTTTGAAACTCAAAGCCATATTGCATCCAAAACAATGATCGAATACTCATATTTTCCTACATTCCAATCAAGCCCTTCTCGTCACATCCAAACTTCCTAAGCACAGAAACCACCTCAGGCATAATCTCCCTTGAACCATCAACACTTGAAATGCCGATTCGATCCTGAAGTCGCAACATACAACCATCTGATAACTTCCTCTTAGGTTCCATCTCACAATGCCGTGCCCAGAGGCAAACAAATGATGACCAACATGCCAATGAGCCTCAATGGATTCAATCAAGGATGGCGACACCATAATGTTAACAAGAATTCCACCAACTTCAGAAATATCAAATCTCGACCGTAGGCAAAACTAACACCGGGCTGAAATGACAAAACACTCCTCTTCAAGGAGACGATAATGGTCTGCCCGCATTCGCAGGGAATAGCATCTTGCACGGTGTCGTTAGCATCTTCACAACTTGTCGGTGCTCAACTGATAACAAATGCCCGACGTCGCGTACGAATGAGTAGAACGGAACCAAAGTCATAAGTTTCAACAAAATCAAATCGCACGATGATGAATAAGGAAGCGAAGTTCTCCTAATAGCCATGTAACCTCTCGAAGATAAGTACAGACGTCCCGTATCGATCCGCAAGACTCTACTAGACAAGCCTGTGACTCGTGAGGCCTATGTGAACCTGGCGCTCTAATACCATGCTGTCACGATCCAAAACCCACTATAGGTCGTGATGGCACCCAACGTTGCCGTTAGGTAAGCCAACGGTGATCTACCAATTTAATTATTCATTTTGTGATTTTTGAAATCATGAATCTTATTAGGTAGAGAGATAAATGCATTAAAATCAGACATACGTACAATTTAAATAAAAATATAAAGTAAAAGGGTGGCAATGGTAAGCAAAACCAAAAACAAATTCTGGAACACCCAAAACTTGGTGTCACAAATGCATGAGCAACTGCTAAGAAATACAATACCCATACAACATCCGTATGAAATATAAAATAGACAAGATAACGCAAATTAACATGAAGGAGACTCCGTGTGCTACGGATCTAAACATGGAATGCAGCTCACAGTAAAGTCCCCGCCATAGCTACGCCTTTGCGCTCAAAAGACAACCAGAAATGTATGCCTGCACAATAAGTGCAGAACTGTAGCATGAGCACGTAAATCAACGCTTATCCAATAATTATCTAGCCTAATCATGGAGAAATAATGACAAGAGTCCGACATCGACACTTACTAATGGTCCAGTAAATCAAGTACAGTAAAAAGTAGACAAGTATGAAGCATGATAATTAAATAGTGAAACAAATATAGGTACACGATATGATCCTCATCTGAACAGTATACACAAATTCCTCGAATATCGATTATTTCCTCAAATGGAGTATATGATAGCGTCCCCACCAGATAGATCATCACATTCAGGAAAACTCACGGATACACTGGCTTCTTTTCAAATATCACACATGATTCTGCCGAGGCAAGCGGCCCAATCCCATAAGAGTATTCCATGAAATTTCTGAGGCGAACGGCCCGATCTCATAAGAATATTTACATGATATTACCGAGGCGAACGACCTGGTCCCCTAAGAGTGTGTTACAATATCCTGCCGAGGCGAACGATCCGATCCTATAAGAGTGTGATACATGATATTGTCTAGGCAAACAACCCGATCTCATAAGAATGTTGCTGAGGCATTTTTCTCGAACACATTAGAATATGAAGCTTTTAAGGGTCTTTGACCCTACTTACGAATATACGTGTGAGTTATGAGATTGAAGAAAAACTTTTTGATGAATATGCACAACACGAGAGAAATCCGTAAAGGAAGTACAATTTCTATGGTAATTCAATAGCTTGTCAAGTATCTAAAATAGCGAGTCCATTACTCTATGCGAGTCTAGTCTCAGGTCAGAATGCGAATTAAAGCAATTAAACAGGCAATAATAACTCAAATAGCACAATTAAGGCATGGCATGAGTCTAAGTCTACCGGGACATAATTAGGAATTCTAGCATACGCACGGACACTCGTCACCTTATACGTTTTTAGCTCCCACGACATGTAACACATAACAAATATAACAACTACGGGGTAATTTCCCCCTCACAAGGTTAGACAGGAGACTTACCTCACTCCGAAGTTCCATAACCGGCTCCAACGCCCCTCTAGCACCTCAAACCAATGTCCATCAATCCTAAACTAGTCAAACAACGAGCAAATCAACAAAAAAATATACTCTAACACTCATGATTAATTAATTTATAACAATTTCCAACTTCACTCGAAAAGTCAAGAAAGCCAACCCTCGGGCCCACGAGCCCAGATTCCTAAATTTTTGAAGATTAAAATTATCCATTACATAACAAACTCAAATATATAATTTGTTCCCAATTCTATATCCAATTTCGTGGTCAAAATTCAAAAGTATAATTTCTAGGTTTTCTCTAAATTTTCACAATTTCTACTAATTTCTATGTTGAAATCCGTATATAATTCATGTATTTAACTTACGACAAGTGAGAATCACCTAACTTGTGTTGCTTGATGAAAATCTTCTCAAAATAGCTCCCCAAATCCGGCACCCAAGTAAAAATTGAGAGAAAAGTGAGCCAACTCCCGAAATTAAACTGTAATGCCCAGGCCCGACCTTCTTCGCGATCGCGGAGACCAAGCCCGTGAAATTTCTCTATACGAACGCGATATCCTCCTCGCAACGCGAAGCATAACCTGCCCAAACCACCGCGAATGTGGGCCAAACAATGCAAATGTGAAGGCTTAACTCAGCCTCAATGACTTTCCACCCATGTAATCGCGTGAGTCCTTTCGCGATCACGTAGCACAACTCTCCCAAACAGGCCTCCCTCCTCAACCCACCGCGTTCGCGACTCAGTCCACACAAACGTGAAGAACCACCTGCTCCAGCTCCGTAATCGCGACCCCTTCTATGCGATCGCGATAAACAAAACCTCCACTACCCCAGCTAACCATTCATGATTGCATCTTTACCTCCGCGATCTCGATGCACACCAACGCGCCACAGAACAGCAATGAATAAACAAGGAGAATTTTTCTGGTACCTTTTTATAACACACCTGAGGCACCCGCGACCCCTTCCAATTATACCAACTAGTCCTATACCTTATCCAAACTTGTCCCATGGCTCGAATCGCCTCGAATAATCTGAAAATCAGGAATCAACGATCAAAATTATTTTTTAACTTTCAAACGTTCCAACTTGGACGAACGCATCCGAATCATACTTAAACATTCCGGAATGATGTCAAATTTTGCGTACAAGTCCCACATCACAATACGAACCAATTCCAAGGCCAAAAATCCCAAGAAGGCATCAGTAACACCAAAGTCTACTTCAACTCGAACTTAGGAAATTTTAAAAGCTTCAAAATGCCAGCTTACCACAATAAGCGCCAAAACCAGCGGTGAAAAAACAAGGAGAATTTGTCCGAAACCATTCTAAAACACACTCGAGACCCCCGATCCCATAAGAGTGTTGCTGAGGGGTTCAGCCCGATCCCAAATATAAATGTGAGTTATGAGATTTAAGAAAAGCTTTCCGATGAATACGCACACAGCGGAAGAAATCCGTAAGGGAAGTACAACTTCTATGGCTAATCCAGTATCTCGTCAATTATCTAAAATAGTGCGTCCATTACTCTACGCGAGTCTAGTCTCAAGTCAAAATGCGAATTGAAACAATTAGACGGGCGAGAATAACTCAAATAGTACAATTAAGGCATGGCATGAGTCTAAGTCTACCGTGATATAACTAGGAATTCTAGCATACGTACAGACACTCGTCACCTTATACGTTTTTAGCTCCCACGACGTGTAACACATAACAAATATAACAACTACGGGGTAATTTCCCCCTCACAAGGTTAGATAGGAGACTTACCTCGTTCCGAAGTTCCATAACCGGCTCCAACGCCCCTCTAACACCTCAAACCAATGTCCATCAATCCTAATCTAGTCAAAAAACGAGCAAATGAATAAAAATATACTCCAACACTCATAATTAATCAATTTATAACAATTTCCAACTTCACTTGAAAAGTCAACAAAGACAACTCTCGGGCTCACATGCCTAGATTTCTAAGATTTTTGAAGATAAAAATTGCCCATTACATAACAAACTCAAATATATAATTTGTTCCCTATTCTATATCCAATTTCGTGGTAAAAATTTAAAAATATAATTTCTAGGTTTTCTTAAAAATTTTAACAATTTCTATGTTCAAATCCGTATATAATTCATGTATTTAACTTACAACAAGTGATAATCACCTACCTTGTGTTGCTTGATGAAAATCTCCTCAAAATAGCTCCCCACATCTGGCACCCAAGTAAAAAATGAGAGAAAAGTGAGCCAACTCTCGAAATTAAACAGCACTGCCAAGGCCTGACGTCCTTCGCGATCGCGGAGACCAAGCCCGGAGAATTTCTCTACATGAACGCGATATCCACATCGTAACGCGAAGCATAACCTGCCCAAACCACCGCGAACGCAGGCCAAATAATGCGAATGCGAAGGCTTAACTCAGCCTCAATGACTTTCCTCCCATGCGATCGCGTGAGTCCTTCCGCGATCGCGTAGCACAACTCTCCCAAACAGGCCTGCCTCCTCAACTCACCGCGTTCGTGACTCAGCCCACGCAAACACGAAGAACCACCTGCTCCAGCTCCATAATCGCGACCCCTTCTACGCGATCGCGATAAACAAAACCTCCACTAGCCCAGCTAACCCTTCGCGATCGCATCTTTACCTCCGCTAGCTCGATGCACACCAAACGCATTAGAAACCAGCAGTGAATAAACAAGGAGAATTTGTCTGAAACCATTCTGAAACACACCCGAGGCCCTCAATCCCATAAGATTGTTGCTGAGGGGTTCAGCCCGATCCCAAGTATACGTGTGATTTTGAGATTTAAGAAAAGTTTTCCGATGAATATGCACACGGCGGGAGAAATCCGTAAGGGAAGTACAATTTCTATGGCTGATCCGGTATCTCATCAAGTATCTAAAATAGAGAGTCCATTGCTCTACGCGAGTCTAGTCTCATGTCACAATGCGAATTGAAGCAATTAAACAGGCGAGAATAATTTAAATAGTACAACTAAGGCATGGCATGAGACTCTACCGGGACATAATTAGGAATTCTAGTATACCCACGGACACTCGTCACCTTATACGTGTGTTGCTCCCACAACATGTAACATATAAAAAATATAATTACTACGGGGTAATTTCCCCCTCACAAGGTTAGACAGGAGACTTACATCGCTCCGAAGTTCCATAACCGGCTCCAACGCCCCTCTAACTCCTCAAACCAATGTCCATCAATCCTAAACTAGTCAAACAACGAGCAAATCAATAAAAATATACTCCAACACTCATAATTAATCAATTTATACTTCACTTGAAAAGTCAACAAAGCCAACCCTCGGGCCCACGAGCCCAGATTCCTAAATTTTTGAAGATTAAAATTACCCATTACATAACAAACTCAAATATATAATTTGTTCCCAATTCTATGTCCAATTTCATGGTCAAAATTCAAAAGTATTATTTCTAGGTTTTCTTCAAAATTTTCACAATTTCTACTAATTTCTATGTTCAAATCCGTATATAATTCATGTATTTAACTTACGACAAGTGAGAATCACCTAACTTGTGTTGCTTGATGAAAATCTTCTCAAAATAGCTCCCCAAATCCGGCACCCAAGTAAAAATTAAGAGAAAAGTGAGCCAACTCCCGAAATTAAACAGTAATGCCCAGGCCCGACCTCCTTCGCGATCGCGGAGACCAAGACCGTGAAATATCTCTATACGAACGCGATATCCTCCTCGCTACGCGAAGCATAACCTGCCCAAACCACCGCGAACGCGGGCCAAACAATACGAATGCGAAGGCTTAACTCAGCCTCAATGAGTTTCCTCCCATGTGATCGCGTGAGTCCTTCCGTGCTCGTGTAGCACAACTCTCCCAAACAGGCTGCTTCCTCAACTCACTGCGTTAGCGACTCAGCCCACGCAAATGCGAAGAACCACCTTCTCCAGCTCCGTAATCACGAACCCTTCTACGCAATCGCGATGAACAAAACCTCCACTAGCCTAGCTAACCCTTCGTGATTGCATCTTTATCTTCGGGATCTCGATGCACACCAAACGCACCAGAAACCAGCAGTGAAAAAACAAGGAGAATTTGTCCAAAACCGTTTTGAAACACAGCCAAGGCCCCTGAGACCCTTTCCAAGTATACCAACTAATCCTATACCTTATCCAAACTTATCCCAAGGCTTGAAACGCCACGAATAATCTCAAAATCACGAATCGATGATCCAAATCCTTTTTTAACTTTCAAACATTCCAACTTCGACGAACGCATCCGAATCATAATACAAACCAATTCCAAGGCTCGAAATCCCAAGAAGGCATTAGTAACACCAAAGTCTACTTTAGCTCGAACTTAAGAAATTCTAAAACCTTCAAAACGCCAGCTTGCCACAATAAGCGCTGAAATGGTCTCGATAGCCAAGAATGCAGCTGCCGGATCTTTCATGGACAAGTCATTCGCAAGGGTGACACAGGTGCTTGACAAAATGGCAAAGCATAACCAAGCATGGCATTCTGAGGACTCCACAGGTGGAATTGCATATGGCTCTCCTTCCTTGAGCAACATGATCAAGGAAAATCAAGAGAGAGATCAAGTGATTGCAGAGCTTGCTACGAATGTTAATGTGTTGACAAAGATGTTCACTGAAAACCAAAAGAAGAAAGTGAATGTGGTAGAGAATGTGCAGCCCGTACCAAATGAAGATTTTGAGGAAGCAAACTATGTCAACAACTCTCAAGGAGGGTATGAAAGGCAACACTACCAAGGTCAAGGATCATAAAATCAATGGAGGCCAAACCCGCAAGGGCAAGGTCACCACCAATGGCGAAATGACCAAGGTGGCTCAAACCAAGGAAACTGGAACAACAACAATAACTTTTCAAATCGAAGTTCCAATCCCTATGTTCCCCCATAGGGTCAGTACTCAAATCAAGGTTTCTCCAGTGAGTCTAAATTGGAAAGTATGCTTGAAAGGATACTGCAAAATCAAGAAAAATCAGACAATTCCATGAGGAACATGACCGATTTAGTTGGCTCTCATACTGCTGCCATTCAAAAATTGGAAATGCAAATGAGAGATCTTTCTCGTGAGCAACATCCACAGAAAAAGGGAACACTCCCTAGTGATACGATTGCGAACCCAAAGGGAAGTGGGAATGGCCCAACTTCTCATGTCATGGCAATCACTACCAGGAGTGGGAAGATACTACAAGGAAAGGGTGAGCAAGCGGTTGAGGTGGAAGAATTCGAAAAAGGGGTTGAGGTTGAAGAGCCTAATGTTGTTGAAGTTGAGAAAACTCCGGAAGTTGTGCAAGTCCAAGAAGAGACCCGAGAAGGGGTAAAGGAAAAGGCAAAAGAAACATCAAACATTCTTCCGCCTATTCCTAGACCTCCTCCTCCTTTTCCTCAGAGACTTGCAAGAAAGGTTTATGATAGCAAGTTTAAGAAGTTTTATGATATTTTAAAGCAATTATCGGTGAACATACCATTCTTGGAAGCTTTTCAAGAGATGCCAGGTTTTGCTAAATACTTGAAAGATTTGATCATCAAAAAGAGGACTACCAAGAATGAGGTGGTGAACATGAGTCATCGGGTTAGTTCCATTATTGCCACAACCCCCGTTCAGAAGAAAGAAGACCCGGGAGCCTTTACTATTCCTTGCACTATAGGGGTGCGTGATTTTGCTAGAGCTCTTTGTGATAATGGGGCTAGCATTAAATTAATGCCGCTTGCCATCTACAAACAAGCGAAATTAGGAATGCCAAGGCCAACAAGTATGAGATTGCAAATGGCTGATCGTTCCATCAAGAGACCGGTGGGAATTGTTGATGACGTGATTGTGAAAGTGGGAAAGTTCCATATACCCACTGATTTTGTAATTCTTGATTGTGCTGTTGACAAAGAAATCCCTATTATCTTGGGGAGACCATTCCTAGCCACTGGAAGAGCACTTATGGATTCGGAACGGAATGAAATCAAATTTCGAGTGAATGATGAAGAGGTTACATTCCAAGCAAGTAAGGGTATGAAGCTATAGAACGAGTATGACGTGATTGATATTGTTGACGAAGTGGAAGATGCGGTTGAGATGAAGATGGAAGAACAATGCCTCGGTGAAGCATTGGCGGCTATCTTGTTGAACTTTGACGATGAGGATATGGAGGGTTTTATGGAGTCGGTAAATGCGTTGAAAGGGCATGGTTCTTACTCTTATGCTCCACCAAAGCTCTCTCTCGACTTGGAGAATAGATCTACACCTCCCGCAAAGCCATCTATTATTGAGCCACCACAACTAGAGCTCAAACCACTTCCTCCGCACTTGAAGTATAAATTTCTTGGCTAAAATGATACTTTACCAGTAATTGTTTCTTCTTTGTTGAATGATATGCAGGTGGAACAATTATTGAAAGTCTTGAAGGAGCATAGGCAAGCCATTGGACGGACAATTGGAGACATTCGTGGGATCCCTGCTGGAATTTGCAAGCATAAAATTCAATTGGAAAGTGGGACCAAACCGAGTGTGGAACACCAACGACGGTTGAATCCGTCAATGCAGGAAGTGGTAAAGAAGGAAATCATCAAATGGTTGGATGCCGGGGTAGTCTACCCCATTGCCGATAGTTCGTGGGTGAGCCCGGTGCAATGCGTGCCGAAAAAGGGAGGCATGACTGTGATTGAAAATGAGAAAAATGAGCTTATCCCAACAAGAACGGTAACCAGCTGGAGGGTGTGTATGGATTACCGGAAACTCAACAGTGCCACGTGCAAGGATCATTTCCCTATGCCTTTTATTGATCAAATGCTTGATCGGCTAGCGGGAAGGTCATTCTACTGTTTCCTTGATGGATATTCCGGCTACAACCAAATCAACATAGCATTGGAGGATCAGGAGAAGACGACATTCAATGTCCTTATGGAACGTTTGCTTTCAGCCGGATGCCATTTGGTTTATGCAATGCTCCAGCTACTTTTCAAAGATGCATGATGTCCATCTTCTCCGACATGGTAGAAGATTTTCTAGAAGTTTTCATGGATGATTTCTCGGTGGTAGGTGAGTCTTTTGAGCACTGTCTTAAAATCTTAGTAAAGTGCTCAAGAGATGTGAAGAGACAAACCTTGTACTCAACTGGGAGAAATGTTACTTCATGGTGGATGAAGGCATTGTGTTGGGGCATAAAATCTCAAGGCATGCCATAGAGGTAGACCGGGAAAAGATAGAGATCATTTCTAAGCTTCCTCCACCTACTTCCGTTAAAGGTGTTCGCAGTTTTTTAGGGCATGCCGGTTTCTATAGGCGCTTCATCAAGGATTTCTCCAAGATTGCAAATACTATGTGCAAACTCCTTGAGAAGAATGCCAAATTCGAGTTTGATGAGAAATGCCTCAAAGCTTTTGAGGAGTTGAAGCAAAGGCTCACCGCGGCACCTATTATAGTCACACCCGATTGGTCACTTCCTTTCGAGCTCATGTGTGATGCCAGTGGTGTGACCATTGGAGTAATGCTTGGACAACGTCACAACAAAGTTCTTCACCCAATTTACTATGCCAATAAAACATTAAATGGGGCACAAATGAACTACACAGTGACTGAACAAGAACTTCTGGCCATTGTTTATGCTTTTGAGAAGTTTCGGGCTTATTTGTTGGGCTCCAAGGTGATAGTATATACAGATCATGCAGCTCTTCGTTATTTCATAGCGAAGAAGGATGCAAAGCCTCGGTTGATTCGATGGGTCTTGTTGCTGCAAGAGTTCGACTTTGAAGTCAAAGATCGCAAGGGGACTCAAAATCAAGTGGCGGATCATTTGTCAAGGGTGGAAGAAGCAGGGAGACCAAAGGGAGATCTTGATATCAACGATGCATTCCCTGATGAATATATATTGGCCTTATCTAATATTTTTTCTCCTTGGTATGCTGATATTGCTAACTATTTAGTTAGTGACCTTCTTCCGGATGGATTGGAGTCATATCAAAAGAAGAAGTTCTTGAGAGATTGCCGACACTATTATTAGGAGGAGCCTTTCTTGTTCCGTGTTTGTGCGGACAACATTATAAGAAGGTGTGTTCCAGAAGACGAGATTGAGCCTATTCTAAAGGCATGCCATGACTCACTGGTTGGGGGTCACCATGGGGGAAATCGTACAGCGGCGAAGGTGCTTGAATGTGGCTACTATTGGCCTTCAATCTACCAGGATGCTAATCAAATGGTTAAGGCTTGTGACCGATGTCAAAGACAAGGTCCAATCTCTAAGAAGCATGAAATGCCAATGCATTTTGTGCTGGAGATTGAAATCTTCGACGTTTGGGAATTGACTTCATGGGTCCCTTCATAAGTTCATGCAGGATGAAGTACATTGTAGTGGCTGTGGACAACGTGTCCAAATGTGTAGAAGCAATTTCCCTACCAAACAATGAGGCACGGAGTGTGACCACATTTTTAAAGAAGAACATTTTCACTCGGTTTGGACTTATTATTGAGATATTATAAAATTATAGGTCCTAAATACCCTGATCACACATGTTCAAAATGCAATGGAGAAGATAATGTTATTCCAGAATTTAACATGGAGTAATTTCTTGGAAGGCTCTACAACTACCACAATCAATGGATGAAGAAAAGAAAGCAAAGAAAAAAGAAGAAAAGATACTACACCTACCACAAATAATGAGGAGAAGACAAAAGAAGAAAAAGAAGATATCAGGAAAGAAGAAAGAAGAAAAAAGAAGGGAAAAAGACTGCAAAGAAATAAATGAAGAAGACAAATTCCGCACCCGAAAATTGGTATCAGAGCTATTTATTAAAAGATATTGTAAAAGATACTTATATATATGAATAAAGATATATGATGAAAAAACATCCTTCGTTTAGAATATAAAAGAAAAATAATTAAATGGATAGCCCTAACAAAAAGAAATTATTCAATAAGAAAAAAGTATAAGAAAGATGCTCTTAAACAGTTTAATGAACATAAAAATAATTTCAACCACTATCTATTAGTAAATAAGGAAAATATTAACAGATATACTTGTCAATTCTGAGATAAATATAAAATGAATAAGGAAGAATATGCAGTAAGTGAAAATACATATAGAAGCCAATAAGGAGTAGAAATAATTATAATACACTCTAATTTAGGTAGAAGATATAAGAAAATAGAAGATCAATTATACTTAATGCCAGAAAAAGAATCAGCTAAAATAGAAGATAGCCTAACCGCAATGATAAGATTAGCAAAAGAAAATGAAGAAATTGATAGGAACAAAGAAATTGAAAATATTAAAAAGCAAACGAAAAAAGAAATTGAACAAATAGAAGAAATAAAAAACACCAGAATAATAGAATTAGAAAAAGAATTAGCAACGTTAAAACAAATATATGAAGAAAAGATAAAAGAAAAAGCAAAAAGAAAAGAAGAAGAACAAGAAAGAAAATTGGCAGAGGAAATAGAAAAATTTAAAAAACAAATACAGTTAGAAAATGAAGAAGTAAGAATAGAAGAAATAAATGACATAAATCTAGAAAATACAATAGAA